>PVHY01007065.1:0-49715 GCA_004024945.1 Uropsilus gracilis
GCAACAGGTGCTGACATCCATGCAGCCAAGGAGCAGGGCTTCTCCACTCCCTTCAGGGCTGAGCAGGTGGCCAAACCTTTGCAGGCACAGCTACCCCCTCCTTCTCCACTTCTACCTCCAGTAACTACCAATCTGACCTCCATTTCTATCCATTTGTCATGTCACAGATGTATAAATAGAGCCACACAGCAGATAACCTCAAAGAGTCCCTGTCTCTCTGTGAGTGTGTGTGTGTGTGTGTGTGTGTGTGTGTGTCTGTCCCTGGAGACTTGCCTCATTTTTGCATATGTCAGCAGTGCCCGCCCTGGTGACCCAGCCTCTTCAGTCATTCACCCCTAGAAGGGCATCTGGGCTATTTCCAGTTCTCAGCTATAATGTTATGGTTTCATAAGCACGTGTCCATGTGATTTTGTGTGCAAGTTAAGTTTTCATTTCTATGGGAAAAAATCCAGGACTGCCATTGTTGGGTCACAAAGTCATTTCATTTTTTTTTTAATGGACAAAACACGTTCTAGAGTGGCAACAGCAAATGAATTGTGGGTGCTCGTCACAACAGGATGAAGCTCCAGAGACTCTCTGGCAGTAAAAGAGGTTATCTACTGTGTGGCTCTGTTTTAAACTCCCACCATCAGTGTGGGAGCAGATGCTACTTTTCTGAAGATTCTCTGGTATTTGCTGCTGTCACTACTTTTTATTCCAGCCATGGTCATGTCTATGTGGTGACAGCTCATGGCATTTTCATTTCTATTTCCCGAATGACTAGTGAGTTAGCATCTTTTTGTGTGTTTATTCACCATCTGTATAATATATTCCTCAGTGAAATGTCTCTTTGGGTCTTTCATTCATTTTACAAAGAGATTTTTGTCTCACTGCTGAATTTTGAGAGCTCTATATATCCATATAATATATAGCATATTGTGTGTACACATACATATTGTAGATTCCAGTTCTCAGATGCATGACTGGCTAATATTTTCTCCCACTCCATGATTTGTCTTTTCATCCTTCTAATGGGTCTTTTGCAGAACCAATTTTAAATTTGATGAAGTTCAATCAAGGATTTTTCTTTTTATGAAATCATGTTTTTGGCATCAGTTCTGAGAAACCTAAGACTAGTCTCAAGTCCTGAAATTCCCTCTAATATTTATTTTCCTCTAAATGTTGCATAGTTTTACATTTTATAATTATGGGGTGATCCATGTGAAGTTGATTTTCCTGCAAAGTGTGAAGCTTAAGTTGATTTTTCTTTTAATCTAAGGAGGTCCACTTGCTTGGCCCCATTTCTTGAAAAGACAATCTTCCTTCTACTGAATCACTTTTGCGTCATGGTTCAAATTCATCTGGGCACATATCTGAGGGTCTGCTTCAAGTTCTCCATGCTGCTGTTTATTCCCTTGTTCATCTCTCTGCCAGCACCGCAAAACTCAATCACCATAGCTATCTAATAAGCCTTGAAACTGGGCAAGCTGATTCTTCCCACTCCCTTTGTCTTTCCATATAGAATAATCTGACTGCACTAAACCTATTACTGTAAACTTGGGGGAAATTGACACCTTTATTAGATTGAGTCTCCAAGCCATAAGTACAAACATATCTCCATGTATTGACAATTTTTTCATCAGCATCTCAGTTTGTAGCATGCAAGTTCAGTTCATGTTTTATTAACCCTGTCCTTTTTTTTTAATGATTGCATTATTATTATAGTTTTAATTTCAGCACCCATTTGATTTTTGTAGGTTCATCTTGTGTCCCAGGAACTCACAGAACTCACATAGTAGTTTTAGGAATTTTTTGTAGATTCCTTGGGATTTTCTTGTGTATACAACCACGTCATCTGCAGATGGGAAGGTTTCATTTCTTCCTTTCTGGGATACACTTGCTTTTTACTTTCTTGCTTGACTACACTGACTAGAATTCCAGCATTCTCTTAACTAAGAGCTATAGGGCAAGTCCCCTCACCTGGTTCCAGGTCCTTGAGGGAAAAGTATTCACCTGTCAACACTAGGTACAACATGAACTGCACCTTTTTGTAGAAATTCTTTATCAAATCAAGGAAGCTCCTCTTTATTCCTATTTTTCTGAGTTTTTTATTTTTAATTTTTATTTATTTTATAGTAGCTCCTTTGAAACTTTATTTTTTAAATATTTTTATTTACTTTTAGTATCATACAATTTCAGTCATCTTTGTATGGTTGTTGGTCTCCTTGGGTTGCACCCCCATCCTTAACCCTCCCCCCCAACTCTGATCCCTCCATCTCCTCTCATTACTATTCACTGGCTCATATTTAGCATTTTAGCCTCTTCTTTTTCTGGAGCTATGACTTTTTCCTGGGTGAGGATCTGTGTTCCTGTTGCTCAGTCTTAACTTGCTTTGGGTAGCCAGCCTGAGCTCCTTTGGAGTCCATCAGTGCCTGTTCCTTCTTGCAGGATGTCTGCTCCTTTCTGCTCTCAGTCATTTTTTTTTTTTTTTTCCTGTCTTGTAATTTTGGCCTCAGTTTTAGAGAGCTTGGTTTCTCTCCTTTGTCAGTTGAGGAACTCCTTCAAGAAGACAGATGTCAGCTAATGGTTGATCTGGTTCATCTCTCCATCATGGTTTGCTGCTTAGCTGTCAGGTAGCTGCCGTTTTTGTTTTTTTTTTGTTTGTTTTTTTTTCTTTTTTTGAGACTAGGTCTCGTTATTTTTGCCCATGGAACCGCAGGCTCACGGTGCCCGGGGTACCACAGACTCAAGCAATCCCCAGCCTCAGCTTCCCAGGTAGCTGGGATTACAGGCATGCACCACTATGCCCAGCTATGTGCCCCCAGTGGAAATCAAACCACGATCCCTGGCCCCGGCCGTGGCTTCCTAGGCTGTCACTTACAGGCATGTGCCACCATGCCCAGTCAGGTGGCCGCCGTATTTCTGTGGCTTTCCTCCCCCACTATCCATAGGGGGTGCACCTTACTTCTGCTGGAGAATTCTCTGAGCCAGAATTCTAGCTCCTAGGCCCCAGTGACAGTGTTGGAGTAATCTTGATAGGTCATCTCTATATTGATCTCACAGTCCTGTATTCAATCGTTCTCCCCAAGATCTTTTGGGTCCTACCCAGGGGAAGTGTGTGCCCAGGACTTTTAATCATATCCCTCATTTGTTTTTTCTGTTGGATTATTTGTGTTTTCTTGTTCCTGATGAGGACTGATGGGAGTGGGAGTAAACCAGAGGGGGTTAGTGTCCCCCCCCCACCGCTCCCACTGCCTCATGCCCTGGCAGGGCTTCCCCCACCTCCCTCAAAGACCAGAGGGCCCCTGAGGGGTGCCCACACTTCTAACTCCATCCCCCTAACCTAAGAGCAGCAGCCAGGGCCTGCCAAAATCCCAGACACCAAAGGACTCAGCGGGCCACGGGGAAGCAGGCACCATAGCCACAGGGCTAGAAGTCCCATGTCCGCGGGCCTCTGAGAGTTTTTAATCATAAATAATTGTCAAATTTTGTCAAATGCAGCCGGGCATGGTGGCCCGTGCCTTTAATTGTAGCCTACTAAATGAAGCTGAGACTAGGAGTCGCTTGAGTCGGCGGGTTTGAGACCCACCCAGGGTAACATAGCAAGACCTAGTCTCAAAAAATAGCTGGATATGGTGGCATGTGCCTGTAATCCCAGCTACCTGGAAAGCTGAGGCTGGGGGTTGCTTGTCCATGGTACCCAGGACAGTGTGAGCCTGGGGTTCCTCGGGCAACAAAGCAAGACGTAGTCTCAAAAAAAAATTTTTTTTTGTCAAATGCTTTTCCTCCATCAATCAACATGACTATGTGATTTTTCTAGTTTAGTCTGTTAATAAAGTGGATTCTATTGATTGATTTTCAAATATTGAATTTGTCTTCTATACCTGTAATAAATTCTATTTGGTCATAGTGTGCAATCCTTTTTTTCAGATATTGGTGACTGCTATTTTCTAATATGTTGGGTTTTTTCTATAGTTATTATGTACATATGGGTCTGTTTTTCTTTATTTTGTACTGAAATGGGAAATGTCCCTTTTCCTATTTCCTGAAAAAGACTATAAAATTGGTGTTCATTATATTTTAAATATTTTGTAGAACTCTTCCATGAAAACACACAGATTTCTAGGTCTAGGGATTTCTTTTTCAGTTTTAAAATTTTGGGATCACTTCCTTTAGTAACGATGAGGCTGCTAAGTGGTCTGTTTCCATATGGGGTGAGTTGCGGTAGTTTGTGGGTTTTTGGTCCAGTTCATCTATGTTGTCCAGTAATAGTACTGACAATATCCCTTTGTCATTCTTCTGATATCTGGAGGTTCTTTCATGATAATCTGTTTCACTCCTAATATTGATAATGTCTCTTTTTTCTTTGTCACTCTTGCTAGAATTTTGTCCATTTTGTCAACCTTTTCAAAACTGATTCAAACAATCAGCTCTTTGTTTCCATGGTTTTCTCTATTACTTTTCTGTTTGCAATATCACTGATTTTTATTACTTCCTTTTTTTTTGCTTGCTTGGGCCTATTTTACTTTTCTTCAGTGGGTTTGAGGCACTTGCTGCCGCCTCAAATGTTCTCCTTGGCACTGCTTAGCCAGCGTCACAGACATCAAAAAGTTTGATGGGAATATTGTAAACATTGAAACTTGATCCCTGTTAATTATTTGTCTAATTGTTCTACCAATCCCAGTCAGGTATCTACATTTTTGTCTGTTTGGTTAGGTGCAAAATGTCACTATACTCTAGTCTTGCTTCACATTTCTCTGAGTTCTAGTCAGATGGAGCATCAATTAGATATCTTCCCTTCCTCTCTAATAGTACTTTTAAAACCTTGTAGTGGAGACTTCACCAATTATCCAAACCTATTGATTTTCTCTCTTAGTTCTGTGTCTTGGTTTGTCTTTGTTTTTACATATGTGTGGCTCTTGTGGACAAAACTGAATCCAGAAGCAGGGATATGTCTCTGGGGAGTGCCACCAGTGGTCAGACACAGTCTGGAGCTATTCCTCATTTTCTGGCAAGCCCAGCACTCAGCCTAGGCTCTGGCAGCCCAGTCACAACCAGCATAGCTGGTCCTGCCTCCTCATGTGCTCAGGTGCCACATCTCTTCCCAGAGTGCTTCTATCAGACAAAATCCTGTTTATGCCGAAGATGTGACTCAAATGCTCTCTCTCTGGAGACATCCTTGTTCACTCATTGTCTACAGGTTGGGCTACAACTGTCTGCCACTTTGTTCCACCTATTCCTTGGCTTGTAGGCCAAGCACCTTTCCTTTATCCTGGCTCACATGGTGAACTATGTCAAGATCCCATCTCAACACAACAGTATGTCTAAATTCAATACAACAGTAAGTCGGGCAAACTGCTTATCTGCTGTCAGAGAGGTCAGCTTGCGACAGATTGGAAGGAAGAATTATTCAGAATGTGGATAAACCCGTATCGTGAAGCAATTTCTATAGAGAAGCCAGTTGATTCTGAGATGAACTATCCCCTCAGCAGAACTGAAAAACACATATTTTAAAAACTTGACCTGTTCTATTGTGGAGTGGGAAAATTGCATTGAATTTTGTACTTTTATTTCTTCAGATGAGGTGATTATTTCAGAAATTGTACAAGATAGAGGCATTTCAAAAAGCCACTCCAGATAGTACCTTATTTTAGGCCGGGCAAGGTGACTCGTGCCTGTAAGTTTCAGCCTATGAAGCGGCCGGGGCTAGGGATCGCGGTTCGAGTCCTGCCTGGGGCCCGTAGCGAGACCTAGTTCCAAAAAAAAAATAGCTGGGCGTGGTGGCGTGCGCCTGTAATCCCAGCTACCTGGGAAGCTGAGGCTGGGGATTGCTTGAGTCTGTGGTACCCTGGGCAACGAAAACCTGAGATTCCACGGGCATAAATTGCGAGACCTACTCTCAAAAAAAAAAAACACCTTATTTTAAGCAAGAATTTCCAGGCAAGCTTCATACAACTTGCCTACATAAAAGTAGCTGTGGATTTTCATATCTCACATGGGTGTAATTTCACACATCAAGTAATCCCAGTCTTTATTAAACTATATTTAATCTTTATTGAACTATAAACTCTTAAATCACAGAATATTCAAAGAAAAAAATTTTAAAAAGATTTTCATCTTATAAAAATAAAACACACTTATTATAGAAATTAGAAAATAATAATAGTAAGCTATTATATTTATATACTATTATATTTATATACCATTATATTTATGTACTATATATTATATTATACACTATATATACTATATATAGTATATATATATATAATTTAGATAATTGCTGTTGTTACCATCCATAACCCTTCACCTGGCAAGGACTACTGATCACCTAGAAGGACTTTGAAGTAATCCTCCAGGACCTTTTTCAGCTCATGCATATAGTCTTGCCTAGGTACAAACCAAAAATGATCTAGATTATATATATTCAATATTTAAAATATGTACTTTTCAATTATTTTGCTGAATGGATAGTTCATCACCCACCCACACACACGCCCACACACATACACGGGTCTCTCTTTTATTTTTACTGAAGCGTCTCATTCACCCACAATGTTCCAGGACTTAGTGCTGATGGTCGGCAGTTCTTCCTGTTAATTTTCAGTTCCACATGTTGGTCTTCAAACCCATTTCCTCTTGTCTCCTCAGCGGAGCCGAGTTCTGGCTTCTGCCCTCTGACTTCTGCCTGACAGTCTTCCACACATAAATCCCTGCATCCTCCTGGTGATCAAGTGGTATCTTGCTTTCCAATTATTCTTCCCCTTTGAGGTTTCCCAGGAACCTCCTAAAGACCGAGAGAAGGCCCATGTCCCCATAAGCGAGCTGATTTGGTCCCCTGGGCAGGCGTCTTCCAGACGGCAGAGGCTGCATCCAGGGACTGGGATTCCCTTCAGAGCCTTCCTGTGCCTCCTCACCTCCTCATGGGCCTGGTTTTAAGGCCCACCTGAAGGTGTCTGGAGCCTTCACCAGCTGACTCAGGAGAGCCCCCTATGGGAGCCACTGCTGCCAGGCATTCCAGATGTTTGCTGGGGTAACCCATAGGAATTCCGCAGGTGAAAGGAGTAGCTTCCACTCCCTTCCCCGTCACCCTTCTCCACATTCATGGGGAAGGGGGTGGCCTCAGCACAGTGGGAGGGGGGACCCCATACCACCTTTGGTGAGGCCTCCCTGGGGTTTATGTTCTTCAGGAATTAGCATTTCATGAACCACTTTCCTCAAAGTGGAGTGGAGCTCAGGGGGTGGGGTACCTCTGCCTGGCTTCTCCTTTCTTCCCAAGGAAGCCATGTTTAGACATGGTGGCGAGGGGATATATTGCTGCACCCTGCATCCATGACCCTGGGTTCTGCAGCCCCACTCATCCAGTGCCTCCCTCCTGGAAGTGACCATGGAGAAGGGGTAGGTGGCTACACGGCTTGTTTCTCCCAGACATGAGAAGCCAGAGGACTTGTGGCATCTGCTTAGGATGGTTGTTGGCTTTCAGGCCTCGGGCAGTGTCATGGGTGCTGCTCTCACCTGCAGGTCAGCTGTCCTAGCTGGGAAACTGAGCACAGTCTGTTATTACCTTATGTGGCCAGGTATCACTAGGAAAGAGGAGACAGCCTTGGGGTAGTGACAAGAATCTTGGGGAGCCCAGGCCCCAAGGGGCACCAGACTGCTGGTCTGCAGACCTAAACACTGTGAGATGTGTCTGTTCTTGCCTGGTCTTCATCTCTGAACCTCAGTGTTAGGAGCATGTGAGGCAGTGCGTATGTGGCCCTCAGCAAGTTCTGAACCAGTAGCACTCCATGGCCTATGAGGACTCAGTCATTGCCACCTTCAGCAGAGAGCTGCTAAGACTACACTTAAATATCCACAGGAATATACTTTTCTACCATGTGGCAGCGTTTAAAGCAGCTACTCTAAACCTCCTGGGATCTGCACAGTTGACAGGCTTTTGCCCAACTTTGTTGCAGTTACTTGTGGCTGATTCCTTCCTTTACTTGAAGTCATCTTGAGCTACCCAGAACAGACCTCAGGAATCATGAATTGTTTAACACGATACTAAAAAAAAACATACTTATGTAGAGAGATACAAAGAGAAAAGGAGTTGTTGGTTTTTCCAGTGGAGTCTGAGACTTCCGAGGTTCTATCTTTTAAACAGTGAGGCCCCCACAGCCTATTTGGAGTGAGGACCCCAAGGGTGTAACACCTCTCACAGAGGACAGGGGGCAGGCTTGAGCTCAAGACCTCTGTGACCACAACTCCCCTGTGCCCCAACTTCTCAACTCTCCTGGCATTTCTCTTGACTCAGATTAGTAACCCGGGAAGGGCAGGTCTCCAGGGGAGAGCTCCCAGCAAACTCAGCCCTGAGAGTTTCCTGGATGGTGATCCCACAGTGCAGAGTGGGGTGAGGGTGGGTGATTGGGCCCACCGCCCAGGTGAGGACAGCACAGCAAGGTACCTGGAGCAACTGTGCCCTCCCAGTGTGGTCACTGGGACACCACATCAAGTGTGGTCTCAGGAGTATTTCAGATCATGTGTCAAATCTGAAAAGTTCCTTGAAAAGAAAACTTCTCGGGGTTGGTCTGGTAACAAGAGAACTTGCAATAAGTTACACTTGTCAGCAAATTATAGGAATTTCTTAGTGTTCCTCAGTTTCCAAAAGTAGACAAAGCAATTTCCTGCAAGCAGCCAATTCCACAGAAATCTCAAAACCCCGGAGTTTCACTCTTTCCTTTGATCTGGGACAAGGAGCCCAGCACAGGACCACTGTGCCCACCACCCACTCCCAATCAGACCCCAGCTGTCCCTACTGCTGTCTTCAATCGCCTGTGGTGGGGTCTGGGAGCCAGACTATACCTGCTTGCCTTCTGCATGTCCACACCCCTCCTGACACACTGGATTCAAAGAAGACGTGGTTATGAAAAGTAACTTTAAAATCTTGCCAGCCGTGCACCTGGGAAAGATGGGAGGTTCAGCTGGGATGTATAGGGCTTAGCATGGAAGTGTCACTAGGCCTGCTCCTCCCCTCCCCCCCACCACTACACACACCTGCCACCCTCGCAGGTCAGGGCTGGGACAATCAGCAAGCAAGATTGTGAAGGGTCAGGACTGAGGCATACCTACTCAATTTAACCCTTTCACCATGAAATATTCTTGGCAATGAAAGGAATGAAGCAAGATGGGCAGGCTGGATTCTCCCTCTTCTGCTCTTCCCTTCCTCCTCTGGTGGAGATGCTCAACTGCATGGCTCAAAGTAAAGGTGCTTCAACCACAGAAGGGAGCTCAACCCAAGGAAGTCACAGCCAGTGGGGCAACAGAGAACAGGGCTGTGGGGACTGAAGGTCAGCAGAGGACAGGGCCAGGGGCTGGTCATGCAATGGTGCCGGCAGCCTGAGGAAGGCATCCATCTACTGCTCATAGCGGGTATCAAGGAACAAGGGTGAAAGGCTAGACAGCAGCTAATGAGAGCTGCAGGGAAGGAGCATGAGGATGATCATGGCCCAGGTGGGGCAGAGGTAGAGGAGTGGGCCACAGGACCATATGGTGTGTGGCAGGCAGGCCTTAACATCCCTGCATGAGCCCACAGGATGTTGGCACCTCCCCCTTCACAGATTCAGGGGTCAGCTGGAAGAGCCTCAATCAAGGAGGCCAGCAAGGAAGGTCAGAGGACCCCCTATCCTGAAGGGTGGGTGTTTTGCCTCACTCTGCT
Source organism: Uropsilus gracilis (assembly GCA_004024945.1). Lineage (NCBI taxonomy): Eukaryota > Metazoa > Chordata > Mammalia > Eulipotyphla > Talpidae > Uropsilus > Uropsilus gracilis. The sequence goes on from PVHY01007065.1 coordinate 9,674, forward strand.
GTCCTCCAGGAACTAGAATGTGGCTGTAGGGGCCAGAAAAATCTAGCACCCTAATGCAGACAGGTTTCCCAGGGTTTGCCCTTGGTCCTTGAGCCCCAACAGCATGCTCATCTTCTAAGGAAGTCATGAACCCGAGACGGTAGCCAAGGGGAAATGACCACTTAGAAATCTGCAGTGCGACATCATACACCACATCAACTAACGCTGGTGGAAAGTCCATGGGGTAGAAAGGGAAGTACAGCCCAGGACTGTGGGAAGACACTTCACCCCTTGTTCAGATGCAATATAAAGTAATTTCCCCAAGTCCTTTCACACAAAACCCCACAAACCCTCTAGTGGTTCCCTAGAAAATTTATTTTTCATTTTTGTACAGAGGCTTGATAACAGAATCGCATTGCAAAACAAATGGTCTGGGAGGAAAAAACTCCACAGAAACCAAAACTAAAATGTTCAGCTTTAAACAGTGAATTCAGATCTTATCTGAAAAGTACTGATAATGTAAATGAACTCATCCGTTTCTTAATTCTCAGTGAGATGAACGGGAGGTAACATACACATTGTGATTTAAAAACCATAGAAAAGTCAAATTTATTTTTACCAACTATACATGCACATGACTTTAAAAAAATCACATAAGGCTAATTCGAAGCAAATAGTTTTATTTTATTGACTGTTCTCCATGCAGCCATAAAATCCAGGGAAAGAGGCCCAGATGTGCTGTTTGGCATCACATAATGTGTGCATGCTCTCAGAGCCTACATGAGCAGTCCTAACCTCCAAGTGCATGGTATAGACATGGGCCTCAACAGGGCTGGGTCAGGTTAAAGGAGGTCCAAGGGTGGGTCCTGATCACACAGATCAGCAGCCTTATAAACACACCACACACCAGAGAACTCACACGTTCTTCCCCCTCAACCTCCTCCTCCTCCCACCCACAAATAGACCAAGGAAAAGCCATATGAGAACATAGCAGAAGGCAGCCGTTTACAGAGAGGGGAGAGATCTCACCAAAAATCAAATGGACAAGCACTGATGGTAGACTTTAGTCCTCAGAATCAAGACATTTGTTGCTGAAGCCCCTCCATGTGCTGTTGAAGCTGCTTGATGGTGCTCCCAATGGCTGATGTTTCAAAACACAGTTTTTCCTTCACAGATTTCAGAAACCAACAGCCTCAGAACAAGATTTATCTCTTGTAGGTTTTCAGCTAGCTGTTTTTGTTGAAAGAAAATTTTAAGACCCCATGCAATCCAGTCTTCTTTTTACCACAGGGAGTCCAACATTTTCCTATTTTTCCTTCAACATTCCCTAGTCTTTCTTACATCTTATCCTTAGACAGCTAATTCCTCAATTATGCAGAAATCACTCACGTATATTTATCCAATATCATCACTGCTATCAGCCATGTTAATCACAGTTAATAGTGCCTGTCTACTGCCTTTCCCAAAGGTATTCATGAAATTCAGCTTAACTGTAAAGTGAAACTGGTCTGAAAGATTTCAAGTCTCAGCTATCTAACTTGAAGCTTTAATAAGTATAAAAATTTCAGAGAGATAGTAGAAAAAAAACACACCTATCACAACAGATTATCAAAGTTTTTACTACATTTTCTTAATCTATTCCTTTCCTTTTCCTCTGCTGAAATACTTTAGAGCGATTCCATGACATCATGTCATTAAACTATGGATCTTAATATGCACCTCTTAATAAAAAGAAGAGATGTTCTTTTGTAGTCACAATGCAATAATCCAACTCTTTTTTTTTTTTTTTTTTGGTAGGTTTTGAAGTAGAACAATACATTTATAACTTTAATACTATGAAGAAGTTAGCACTGTTAGGGTAACAATATCCTATAGCTTCAAGACAGATTTCAAAGTGAAACATAGCATGTTTCTGAAGTGCAGAGTGCTGATCCATGTTTATCAACAGTGAACTCACTAGTGCCTAAACACCATGATTTCAGACTCTGTACACTATTCTAATAAAAAGCACAGTACTGTATACAAAGATACAGTTCAAACTGTGAAATTAAAATACAGAATCAACAAAAAGTGGCCTTGTAAATTCTCCATTGAGACAGGATTTGTTGAATTAAGACATTCAGGATAATAAAGACATACTAAAGAAGTACAGATTTTCCAATCTCATGATTAGTAAATTCCTATGAAAATAAAGGTATTAACAGTCCCTAAGACAGAAAATAGTTGGCATGTTAGGGTAGTTAGCACACAGCAGGGCTGCACAACACCATGGTTTACTGAGATGTACAAGTAATTTCTACCAATGACCATAACCTTGATATTAAACATATAAAATAGTTCAATATGACTGTATGTATTCTGTATTTATTCCATATGACCATTTTTTAATGTATTAAACTGCTATATGTATTTTTTTTTTGAACTGGAATCCTCTGCAAAGAAATGAGAAACCCTACAGAAATTTTTTAAAAAGACATGAACTGGAAAAAAAAGAAATGAGAAATTCTGAAAGTAAATTATCAAACCTTGAATTAAATCATGTTTAAAAATGTTAAAACCTACAGAAAGAATGCGTGGGCAAAAAACACTGTCTGCATGCAAATTCTTATCTCTGAATAAATCCTGGGAAACAACAGTCTTCCTGACCTTATAAAACAAGAAATTCTAAAGTCCCACAAATCTACTTCAGCTGAACATAGAAAAACAAAGTCCACTGGTCTTCTCATCTACATATCAACCTGACAAATCAAACAACATCAGAAACTGAAGCACCTCCTGGGGCGCGAGCTGACTGTCTCCCAGCACCTGAGGCAATGGTTCTGTGGCTCTTCTTCTCAAAGGATGTACATCAGAGAACCAGCAGGACCCGGGACCTGCAGGATCCACTGACCATCTCCATGGCCCAGAGCCCACAGTCCATGAGGACAACGGGAGGACCTAAGACAGGCCCTGTGCCAACATTCAAACCCCACTTTGCATCCACCCTCGATGGAAAATGAAGAAACAGAATTCTGCACCGTGCTTCAGCACAGAGCCACAACAGCTGCACAAAGAAGTCACCAGTTGTGTTAGGTGAAGTCCTGCCTGGACACCAGGCAATCAGCCCAGCACTTATGATGCTGAGTCTCAGGCCCAGGAGAAGCAGTTTACGTGTCGAGGTTGATTCTCTTGGGCAGCAGGGGATACCACTTTCTCTGGGGGCAGTCGCTAGCATGCCTTCTTTTCAGCACCACCCCGGTGGGCTTCCTGGCGGACATCTCTGGCGGTGTCGTCTCTATCTGTGCTATAAAGCTTTGGGGCTGGACATCTAGTGTCTTCTGACAACTGGAAAAGACTTCTTGATGGACTCTCTGCAGGTGGATAACAGGCTGCATCTTTAAAACGTGGGCAAATCCTTCTCCTTGTTCGATTAACGCAGGCAGTGACTTTTAAAAAACCAAGAAAGTTATTCTCAACATAATGTCAAAATGAAACATAAAGATACACAAAGACAGACACAGCACTAGAATTTTAATTTTCATTTGGCTCCCCCATTAGGCTTCTTGCTCCTGACCAGGAACAAGCTTTGAGAGAAGCAGGACTCCAGAAAATCATGCAAGCAACACAATCAACAAAGGATGCTACAGAAAATTGTCAGAATGGAGGGGAGACTCTGAGGCATTTGAAGTAATTTTCATTTACTAAAAGTTCAAATGTTTTCCTGACTGGGATAAATGTCAATATAAACACCTTAAAATAATATTAAAACTCCCAGTTGGCTATGTAGCCATAGTCAGCAGTTAAGAGAACAAGTTTTAAGGCCAAGTCTACGGTTTACATCCTGGCTCAGTCATTTATTTGGATCATCTACTTGCATGAACAGTTTCCTCACGTGTAAAATGGGGAAATAGCAGCACTTTCTCAGTGGGGTTACCACCAGGGTGAAAACAGTTGTTCAGCGGACCTCAGGACTCAAAAATATAATAATAAGGTATCTTTAAGGAAGTCAGGTGTAATACTGTCACAGAGCAGATGCCTGAAGAGGACAGTTACTCTGTTACTCTCCCTTAAGAAATTAACATAAGATCCACAGAAAAGACTACTGTCACAACAGGCCAGAACACACATGAATGCAGAAAGCAAATCCCTTGTCTCTCGTTAATTCGTTTTGAAAATCTAGAGGAACATGAAAGTTGTTACCTTCGTGGCATCACTAATCTCCTTGGCTAGTGTTTCTCCACTGCATTTCAATGCTGCCATACGGGAAGCTGCGAAGAACCCAGCAAATCATATGTTAAGTTTTTATTTAATACCAAGTCACAAAGACATGGACATGTTCTCCAGACAAAATTCTATGTGACCCTAGCTTGATCTTTCTTAGAACACTCTGTAATATATTCAGTGTCCTATTAAAGTGTCTAGATAAGTAAATGGACTGCGACACAGTAGGAAAGTAAAGTCAACAGTCATAATCCTGCGATGGCAGGACACGAGCATTTCCGTCTGCGTCATCTGGGCGCTGTACACCAAACTATCTGGCACAGTGTCCAGTAGCTTTAGGCACCAGTGTCACGTTTATAATACAGACTAACATGACATTTCTGCATTGCCCTGAATTTTATAAAAGTAAAATGCTTCATCTTAGGATGCACAATCACATTGCATACAGAACTAACTGTAATTTCTGGAGGATAAAAACTAAGACATCAGATTATTCTTCTTTACCTCCTTGATGCTCCTCTGATTTTTTTTTTTTTTTTTTTAAGACTAGGTCCAGCTATGTTGCTGGGGGCAGATCCCATGGACTCAAGCAATCCCCAGCCTCAGTCTCCCAGGTAGCTGGGAGGCACCCACGACCATGCTTGGCTGGTTTTTTTTTTTTTTTTCTTTCTTCCAAGACCAGGTCTCACTATGTTGCCCGGGGTAGTCTTGAACCCTCAAACTCAAGCAATCCCTAACCTCTTTGCCGTCTAGTGCTAGGATTATAGACGTGCACCACCACACCCGGCTTTCTCTGATTCTTAAGTCATTCGCGAGGTTTCCTAATCTTTTAAAGTAAATATTCTGGCTACTTTATAACAGAATTTCATATTCAATGACATGAAGGTGCAAAAGCCCTACTGAAGCCAAGGGAGGGGGAAGCAAGTGAAACAGTCTACAGGGTCCCTTGAAAAGCAGCTGTTCAATCTGGCATGTCTCCACGCTGAGCAGGTCTCAAGCTTCCTGGACTAAGATGGCTAAGCAAGGTCTTCTTTCAGAGCTGCTACTTTTCTTACCTGACTTTCCTTAGATTACTCTCAGGAGAGTGAGGGTGCATTTAGAAAAAAGCCAACAGAGGAAGCAGCCAGAGGGGCATTCTGGGGAGAGCAAGGCCTTGGTGGCAGCGATGCCTCAGAAAGAGGGAGTGTCCTCAGGCAACCTCTAGTGCCCATGGGCCTCCTCTGGAAATACTGCTGATAGTGCTCCTGGCTGCGGCATTGTTTGCGTGAAGAACGGCAGAGCTGTCACACTCTGCACCCACCACCCAATGATGCACAACCTGAGTGTTTAGCACGATGAGACGAATTTAGTTCTGGGAAGGTGTCTGGGGAGATTCAGTGATCAACATAGCACAAAACAAAGGCATCATCATTTTGAAGAGGGGGAGGAAAAGAAAAGAGACTCAGTGAGGGGCACCTGAGTCATCTGTTAAAGATTTCCAGGTCACGACACAGAAATGCTGAACTGCTGATCTTCTGGTGCAAATGAGATTAAAAGTGAAGGCGGTGAGTGTACATTTCTCTTTTGAGAAACTCAGCCACAAAGAGTTCAGAGAAGAGAAACACAACGGTGAGCAGCCTCCATGGAGTTCTACGCCTGTCTCCTTACGATCTGACTGACATAGCAGTATTGGTTTATGGAATCTCTCCCCAACCCTGAGAGGCAAGCAGACTTCGCCAGCCTCCTCACAACCACCAGAAATGGCTGTAAAGGAGAGAGCACTGAACCATGAATAGAAGCAGAACCAGAACCTACATGCTCCTCTACAGTTTAGCTTTTGAGCAGTCTCACTTTTCAAGGACTGTACCATACTTAAAAGCACACAGGCTACCACATGGTCAAAATTAGCTCCAACACAACACAAATCTCTTCAAATAAAAAAAAAAAAATCCTATACGTGGCAAAAAATTGAAAATAGGACAATTCAAGTATTTTAATTATTGTTACCATATCCTTTATTTTTTTTGAGTTAAGTGACTCAAATCCCTTTCATCAAAAATAAGAAGCATCAATAATTTTAGTAATAAAACCAGCACACAAAAATTTAAAAAGCAAATACAAAGTAAATGATCATCAAATATATCAATATGCTGTCTGGAAAAGCATTATCAGGGCATTTTCTAATGTTAATGTCTATTTAGGAAATTTCTAAACTTTGCCTCACCCAATTTCATTTTTTTAAATATAATTATTTTTTAAATTTAATTACACATGTATATGTGTGTATATATATTTATACAAACATATTTTTCACATCATTGTCTATTCTGGGGTTCTCCCACCACCTTATCAGCCGTGAAACATCTTAATCTCTTGTGCCTTCCCCCTCCTCCGATTTTCCTCTCCCTCTCTTGATCTATGCCTTCAGTTCTTTTGGCTGGCGCTTTTAAATTTTTCTTGTCTGCTTGTTTGTTTTCCCTATACCCTTCATATAAGTGAGACCATCCCACTAACATGGGGGATATTTCTCTTTTTCTTTCTGGTTTATTTCCACTAACATGATTCCTTCTGGCTCCATCCATGTTGCTGTGAATGATGTTTGTCTTCTTTGATTGATAAGTAATATTCCATTGTGTAAATATACACATCTTTTTCCGCCATTCATCAGTTTTGGAGCATTTGAGTTGTTTCCATGTCCTGACAATTGTAAACACTGTTGCGATAAACCTGAGAACAAGTATCCTTTTGAATTAGTGCTTTTGTTTCCTTTGGGTAGATTCCCAGTAGAGGAATCATTGGGTCAAATGGTAGCTCCATTTTCACTAGTCTGAGGGTCCTCCACACAACCTTCCTTCATGGCTGGACAAGTTTGCACTCCCAACAGCAATGTAAGAGTGTTCCTTTCTCTCCACATCTACGCCAGCACTTGTTGCCCTTTTTTTTTTTTTTTTTTGAGACTAGACCTCGCTATTTTTGCCCACGGAACTGCAGGCTCACATTGCCCAGGATACCACGGATTCAAGCAATTCCCAGCCTTAGCTTCCCAGGTAGCTGGGATTATAGAAGCATGCCATCAAGCCCAGATATTTTTTGGGGACTAGGTCTCACTGTGTTGCCCCAAGCGGGACTCAAACCACAATCCCTCGCCCCAGCTCCTTCATAGGTTAAAGCTTACAGGCATGAGCCACCGTGCCCAGCTACCATTTTTATGATATAGGTCATTCTTACTGGTGTAAGATGGTAGCTCAGTGTGGTTTTATTTTGCATTTCCCTGATTATTAGTGATGTTGAGCACTTTTCCATATGCCTATTGACCATTTGTATTTCCTCTTTGGAGAAGTGTTTTTAGTTCTCCCCATTTTTGAGTGGGTTTTATCTTGTTTTTCTTAAGTTTTGTAAGTTTTGTATGAATCTTTGTTATCAGATCCTTGTCACTAGTATGACAAAAATTTTCTTCCATTCGGATAGGTTTCTTTTTGTTTTAATTTTGTCTCGTGCTGTACAGAAGCCTTTTAATTTCATGTAGTCCCAGCTGTTTATGTTTTCCTACATTTTTTTTAGCATCTATAGATGTGTCCTGAAAGGGGGTTCTGAAGTATAAGCCCTGGAATGTTTTACCCAAATTTTCCTCTATGTATTTTATGGTTTTGGGCCTTACATCCAAGTTTTTTTTTCTCTATTTTGACCTGGTTTTTGTACATGGTGTGAGAGAATTGTCCTGTTTCATTTTTTTCCATGTAGTGGTCCAGTTCTCCCAGCACCATTTATCCCTCACCCAATTTTAAATGAACTTTTCACTTTCTATAAGCAGCAAAAGCACACAGGCACTCCTCGAGCTATTTCAACCACGAAATAGGTTTACAAGGTCTTTGAAGGATGGCCTAAAAACATACACATTTACTATATCATGTGTGTGATTTATTTTTTCCTCAAGGAGATGCAATTCAAATCACAAAGTTCTGATTAAATATGAATTTTAGAAACATAACCGTTTGTAAGTGGGTGACTATCTACCTGTGACTGCCCCAGTACTTGGGAGCGAGCTGGCATATCCGGAATTGAGAGGAACGCCTGAGTCTGCTGCCTGCAGGGTCAGCAACAGAACTGGAGTGTCGCTGAGCCAAAAGCAGAGATAAAACCACTCTGTCATCATGTGCTTGGGGAAGGACAGGCAAAAAGGGAGTCAATTGCCTTCAAAGAGTTTCTTCAAAAATAAGAACTGTGGAAGCGGTTTTCCTGGGAGGATCACAGAAAGTATTAATTCACAAATGAAAACTCATTGGTAGAATGATAAGCAAAACATCAATATAGAATGGTTCCAACAAAAATGTCTCAAAAAAATGTGGAAGTTAGGCAACCACAAGTGCACTGCCTGCCCTGGTCACTTGCTCTCTAGAATACAGGGAAACGAAAAAGTGGAAACGAAAGATTGAGTAACCCACCTAGGGTGGCCTCAGGTCACGGTACCCACTAAACCAGGAAGTGTGGACCTTTCAAGCCTGCATATACTCAGAAATTCAGCAAAGAGGCATCAGCTGAACATGTCCTGTCAATCCCCAAAGGGCAGACGGCCAGTCTGCAGAATGCATTGGCCACCTGTCCAACAATGAAGGCCTGCAAGGGAACAGCTAATTGAAAAGTGGCATCCCCACTGAAAACAAAACCCCAAACTGGGCCGTGATCATGCCTTTCTGGAAGACTGACCTTTGCTACAAGGCCACAGGTTACTAGGCCTCTGAACATACTCCGCCACCTCAGCCCAGCATAAGGTGAGGCCTGTGGTTGGGTGGCAGACCTTCCTGTCTTTCATACCCGCTGTTCCATGAAAGTAAAACTCATTCTTGATGATGAACTTGGCTCCGGCTCTTCTCTTAAGTTGGAGAGTTCCGTCTTGATGGTATGAGAAATTTCTTCTTGTCACTGCTGGAGCTCACCCTGGCACAGATGCTATTCACTGGTTCCTATACTGATTGCTTGTCTTCTCCAACTAGACTGCAGTCTTCATGGAGCAAGGGCATGCGGGCTGCTCACCATCACATGCCACACTGGGAGCTGGCCTGGCACATGGCCAATGAGACCTGACTGAAGACATGGATGAGTGACAGTCATTGAGCACTGACTGAGCATAGCCACACTGCCCACACACAGTGCAAGGGTAATGTGAGAAAGCTTTGGAGGCTGAAGTAAACACAAACATGGCTATCGAGCCAGAAGTGCTACTGAGCTACTAAGCAACACAACACTAGGGAACTGCTTCCATTAGGGTGATTAGGGAAGATCTTGCTGAAAAGACAACATCCAAGTGAGAAACAAAAACTGAGAACCCAATCTAAGAGGTGCAGGAAAAAGCAAGCCTGAAAATGAGGCATTTCAAAGAACTGAAGATGGGCCATGGGGGAGCAAAAGAGACAGTGTTGGAAATAAGTTCAGAAAGTAGGCAGGCATACCTTTATAGGAAGGGTTGCTCAAAAGCTGAAGTCTATCACTTTTTCCTTTTTTTTTTTATTTTGAGACTAGGTCTTGCTTATTTTTGCCCGTGGAACCACAGGTTCATGCTGCCTGGGGTACCACAGACTCAAGCAATCCCCAGCCTCAGCTTTCCAGGTAGCTGGGATTACAGGTGTGTGCCACCAAGCCCAGCTATTTTTTTGGGACTAGATCTAGCTAGGTTGCCCCAAGTGGGAATCGAACCTTGATCCTTAGCCCCAGCTGCTTCATAGGATGAAGCTTACAGGCACGCGCCACCATGCCCGGCTTTAAAGAAGCACTTTTTAAGAGGAAAAATGAAGTGAGAAAGAAGGTATCAGATTCAAGAAACAGCGAGAGTTACAGAATTTGAAAAATTCTATTGATTCAACTAATTAAGTATTGAGTACAAAAGAGTAGTAACCATTAAAGTGTGCTTTTAAATAAAAGAACTACAATTCTGGACACAATAAGAAGGAAAGCAGGTGGTGGTGTTAATTCATGATGTCCCTGTCTTAATCAGGAGACTGGAAACACTGAGTAATTCTAGGCTCTGTTGGGTAATCTTAGAATTACAGTATGCTAAGACTGTGTAGGTAACACTAAAGGAACAGAAACAGCGTATTATTTCCAACCCTCAAAAAAGAAAAAGAGAATAAAAGACAATCTCATCAACATGATAGAAGACCCCCCCACCCCCCCAAAAGAAAAACAGTAAGAGAAAGCATACATATTTGGAAACTAAAAGTATCTGGAGCTGAACTACCAATGTACTACACACTGAGACATGGGGCTGAGGCTCAAGAGGGACCCAGAGATACACCTGTGGCCTTAAATGCGTTTATGCAAAAATAAGACTGAAATGAACTAATTATAGACTCAACTCAAAAGCTAGAAGTAACTGAGAAAAGTCATGAAAGCAGGAAGACCACAATGAAGATAAGATCAGAACTCAAGGAACCAGAAAACTAAAAAAAATAAAAAGAGAAACTCAGCAAAAATACAAGCTGACTCTCTGAAAAGACCAATAAAAACAAAGAAACCTAGAGCAAGGGAAAAGAGAAAGTATAAAAACAAAATGAAGTAAATTATCATTTATGGAGACTTTAAAACTTCAAGCAACTTCTATAAACACTTTCAAGCCAATATATAGAACACATGGGTGAAACAATTTTCTAGACAATTAACAAATGATCTCAAGAAAAATCTAAAAACCTAAGAAATCAAGAGCCATTAGACTACTAAATCAGTTAAGTCAAATATTCCTCACACACTGGGCTTAGACCTACCTAGTATATATGTATCTATGTATTTATTTTGAGACTAGGTCTTGCTATTTTTGCCTGTGGAACCGCAGGCTCACATTGCCCGGGGTACCACAGACTCAAACAGTCCTCAGCCTCAGCTTTCCAGGTAGTTGGGATTGGAGGCATGCACCACCACGCCCAGCTATATTTTTTTGGGACTAGGTCTTACTACATGCCCCCGGCAGGACTTAACCACGATCCCTGGCCCTGGCTGCGGCTTCCTAGGCTGCCACTTACAGGCATGCGTCACCATGCCCAGCCAGACCTACCTAGTTTTATTAAGACCAATCTTACAGCTTTTCAAACAACCCGTTTCCAAACTGCTACACAGTGCAGGATAACCCTGATGACAAAACCAGAAAGGGACAGTATGTTTTAAACCACATGTTCAGTATGTATATATGATACAGAATAAACATTCCACACAAAGTACAAGCATACTACATAAATTTAATGCAACACTGTATGAAAGAAAAGATGTACTAGTGGTTCCTGTTACTGGGGTTTGCTTTATAAATGCAAAGATAACCATCAGAAAAATCTGTCACTGTGAACTCACCATATCTACAAAGTAAGATAAGCATAGGATCTAAGACCACAAGGGAACTGGTAAGTAATGGACTTGCTCTGTTTGAACTGTGATGGTACCCACACAGTGTACACATTTGTCAAAATTCAAACTGGACAGATATATTTTATTACATGTAAATTATGCCTCATCAATGCTAAACAAATATATGGTTTCAGGTGAAGTAAAAGAAGTGTTCAATAAAATTAAAATATATATTAATAACTTTAACAGAATCAACATCACCACTACTAGCCCACATCATACTAGAATTTCTAAACAATGTAATGAGATTAAAAAAAAGATAGGTAGTAAAATCAGGAAAAAGACAAAAGGCATCATTATTTGCAAATTATATGATTAACTATATCTTAAAAATCTAATTGAAACTATAATTATTATAACCAGTTAAAGGCTTGGAAAATAAAAATCTATGGTGCTCTTCAACATTGTAATGCTCATTACAATATGTGATCCACAATGTGACCAACTACAACGGCTATGAATGAGCACAGTACCTAGGAATAAGAAATATAAAACCTATATGGAGAAATCTATAAAACACTATGGAAGGACATCTTAAAATATCAAAGTGAGATATAACATTTTCACAAATGGAGAGTCATTTGTAACATAGTACTTCTCTCCAAATTGAGCTCTATAAATTAAACACCATTTCAATCAAATCCCAAAAAGATTTTTCATATAATTTAAAACATTGATCCCAACAATTCCTGTGGAAGGGTCAAGAATAAGCAACAGATTTTCAATAATTGCATGATGTCAAGACTTCTCATAAAATTATAACTTATAAAGTGTGGTAGTGGGGCAGGCACAACCAAGTCAGCCATGAAATGAAAGAAGTCCAGAAACAGAGCCAAAAATGCAAGGATGCCGATACCCTTAGGAGAATTCCAGGAACTCATAAAAATTACAAGCTAGACTTCATTTTTATCATAAATGAAGATCGACTCACCTGAATCAGGGTCACCTTTTAGGTCCAATGGATGTACAACAGGGTGATACTGCTTCTAAATAAAATGCAAAATAAGGCAGATTTAATTTAACCACTTACTGTCTCATAAAAACATTCCCTTCATCTCATGTAACCAAATATACTATGTGATCGGTAATACCAACATTTGCAAAAAATTGCTGAAATCTCTAAGGGAGAAATGATCAGATCAAACCAAGTCTGAGTATACCTTTCACAATGATGCCACCTATTGGTACATTGAGAAACAGCACCACAAAAAGTAAGAAGTAATGGCACAGAGAGACAGACACAGAGATGGAATTCTGTGTATAAAGTACAGGGCAGTCTCTAACTCTTAGAATGGACTGTCCATTGTAAGAGAAGCGTTTGGGGCTCCGAACTCACACTCCCACAGAAACCAGTTCCAGAAGCAGTTCGGCCACCAGCTGGTCAGTTGTAAGTCCCAAGATGCCCCTGAACTCAAGCAGCAGAGAGCAGAAGGGGCCCTTGACAGGTGAAGAGGAAGAAAACGTCCCACCTGCACATGCCCCAATCACCAGGAGCAAAAAGGTGACTTTAAAGCTGGCTGTGGCTTCCTCACCCCACATCTCCCCAGGCCCACGAGTGCCTGCAAAGCACTGATTACTGGGGTATTTGGGGGGGTGGGAGAAATAGGAAGACAAAGGGAGACACTGGAAAGGTAAAACATTTCGAATATTTTTCCTGAGTAAAATCTATTTTATTTATTTATTTTATTATTTTGAGACTAGTTCTCACGATGTTGCCCAGGGTTCCACAGACTCAAGCGATCCCCAGCCAGCCTCAGCCTCCCAGGTAGCTGGGATTACAGGTGGCGCCACCACGCCCAGCTATTTTTTGAGACTAGGTCTTACTATGTTGCCCCAGGTGGGTCTCGAACCCATGGACTCTAGTGATTCCTAGTCTTGGCCTCCCTTCTTAGGCTGGGATTTTCCTGAGTAAATTTTAAAGGGAGGGAGGTATTTGGATGTTTTTGTTTGTTTGTGAGGAGTAACTGCTATGGAAGAAGAAAAAAAAAAAAGAAAAAGAAAAATCCTGCTTACAAATCTTTCTTCTCATAAAATGAGGACCATAATGTTTTGCATAAAGCACCTGCCTTAAATTCTCTAATATAATTTCTGGAAAGGCCAGCAACTGACTGAAAATGGGTTTGTAAAAATAAGCTAACAGCAGAAAGAAGGACAGACAATGTGTGTTCTGGCCCCCGGCAAAGCCATCCAGCAAACTAGCTCCTAACCCGTTACAATTTTTGGAGGAAATTCAATTACACACAGCTCAGAAAGCAAATTTCAATGTTATTAACAGGTATGACACTTCATCATCAATTTAACTAAAGGTTCCTCCAAGATATGCAAACATAAACAAATAATGAGTCAAACACAAATAACAAATTAAAAAAAGGTTCAGAAGGTAAATTTTGTTTTCCTAGTCTCAGTCTCAGAAGTATAGTCCTTCATCTTCTCATTCTATTTTACTATCAGTGGTGTTCAAAACCTAGTGTGACTAAGAACATGAATGTCATATAAAAGATAAGCAGTAGGAACAGACACAAAAGACACAGAATCATCACCTGTCCCATGTGGATCTTATCCTTTAATTCTTTTATTGTAGTAGGATAGATAGAACATAGAATTCACTAACTCAAAGGCACACTGTCTTACCAGAATTTCTTGTTTGGCTTTTATGGTTTTGACAACATACTCCAGGATCTTTCTGGGATACTGCTTACGTTTTGTGGTTAAATCGACTATGAGTGCATCAAACTGATCTTCAAGAAGTCTGATATCAGAATCTATTTCAAGAGAAAAAAAAATCATAAGTTCTTAAAATAAATTGAGCATATTCTATAAGGAGATGGAATGTACATAATTAAATTCACTAAATACAAATAATTAAGGAAAACAAACATGGCAAGTTAACAGATGCCCCACTTTGGTAAATGACTCATTTACTCACAGAACTGATTACTGAGTATCAAGGGGAAATTGGGTGTAATTTTGGGATTTATAAAGATGAACTGAACACAAACCCTGTTCTCCATGAGCTCACAGTATGCTCGTAGAAATAGCTCAGTGCAAAGTTACTTGATGTAAGAAACCTCTGTGACCAAAATGTCCTGGGGGCTCTAACTTCAAAGGAAAAGCAGCATGGAGGGGAGGGGGAAGCTGTGTGCAAGTGTGGCTCTCCTAGATAAAAAGTAAAAAGTAGGTCGGGTATGGTGGCGCATGCCTGTAGGTGACAGCCTAGGAAGCTGCAGTCAGGGCCAGGGATTGCGGTTTGAGTCCCACCAGGGGCACATAAAAAACAGCTGAATATGGTGGTGCGTGCCTGTAATCCCAGCTACCTGGGAAGCTGAGGCTGGGGATTGCTTGAGTCTGTGGTACCCTGGGCATCGAGAGCCTGCGGCTCCACGGGCAAAAATAGCGAGACCTAGTCTCAAAAAAAAAAAAAAAAAAGAAACAGTCTTTGCAAGATCAGAGAGTCTTTGAAAAAGAGGTCAATTTCTAAATGGTTGCAGGATAAAGCATAAGGAAAAGAGGACAAATCATAGGAGAACTAGACTCCACAGGGCCTCTAATTTAGCAAGTTTTGACATAACCATGCGCTGTCTTGATGCCATGACAGCAGCAGTGCGTGAAGCACCTAGACTGAAACCCTGACTCAGCCTCAGGACATGGCCCAGGAATTAAGTACCTCATATAAGATAAATGCAAGTGATATATCAGTCTTATTACAAAAATCATTTTGAAGACTAACAAATATTAAGTAGTTACAAGAGCTAGGTCCCCAACAGTACATATTCTGCTGTGTTGACATCTATGCTAGAAGTGAATGATCTACTTACTTTACAGAGTGGAGGTTTTTTAGGGAGATATCTGAAATATGATATGCATTTCTAGAAGATATATCAGTATTTATTATACAAAAATGAGATAATAGTCATTAAGTTCAACTAAATTCCTTCTTTTGAGATTATGAAATCAGTCTTTTTTTTTTTTTTTTTGGGGGGGGGGACTAGGTCTCGCTACTTTTGCCAGTGGAACTGCAGGCTCACGCTGCCCGGGGTACCACAGACTCAAGCAATCCCCAGTCTCAGCTTCCCAGGTAACTGGGATTACAGGCGCGCACCACCACACCCAGCTATTTTTTTGGGACTAGGTCTCACTACAGGTCCCAGGCGGGACTCGAACCGCAATCCCTAGCCCTTGCCGCTTCATAGGCTGAAGCTTACAGGCACGAGCCACCGTGCCCGGCCCAGAAATCAGTCATTTTTAACTATGAATACTCACACAGCCCTTTCTAAATTTTCATCTTTCCATTAAAAAAGTTAAGTCACTAACTTGAAAGGAGTTGTGGACTCTTTCATAATCCACTTAAAAAAACATATTCCACTGAAATTTTCTCTATAAGGAGAAAATTGGCTTTTTAGCGCCACCTAATGATGAAGTTACAAAAGTAAAATACGTTAACAACTGAAGCAAGAATCTGGCAGCTATTTAGTGGCGGGAGCCTGGTGTCACACTAAGTGCCAAAGTACAGAGAGGGGCAAAGCCACTGCAGGAGGCACTGAGGCTGGGGCTCTGGATGTGGTGCCCACCCCAGCTCTAGAATGAAGCCCTTTCAGCCAGTTATGGCAGCATAAGAGATTCCTTCACTCACTTATAGACAATGATCTCAGTGAGCCAAGAAGAAATTGAGCCACTGTGATACCTCCCTATTGCTTTGAGACACTAGATTGGACCCGAGTCCTAGTAATTCTACTTGTTGAGTGTCCCTTACACCTGCATTGCTCTCCTTTCCCATCTCAGGACAGCTTCATTTCTGTGGTATTGTTGTAGCCATCTCCCAAAGAACTGCCTGCCTGGAACTTCTTCAAAACCTAGCTCATACCCCACAGGGATCGCAGTGAACTATCTAAAATACAAACCTTTTTAAGTGATTGAGTTTAAAGACTTTCACTGGTTCCCCACTACCTATAGGATCAAGGGAAAATAGCGCATCACCCCCAAGGCTCTCTGTGAGCTGAGTCCAACAGCTCTCTCCAGTCACATGTGCTGTCAGTTTCCGTTTCTTTCCTAAACACACCCCTCCTTTGCAATATGAAGGTGCTGACTGCTCTGCTTCAAATGTCCTTCTTCCTGGCACTCTCCTTTACTAAAAACAGTTATCAACAACTTGCTCCATAGGGCCTCTCCCACTTCCTGAGGAACACAGCGAGCCTTTGTCTATGTGCTTTCAAGAACAAGCTCCTCAGTGATCAGGGTCAAATTCCTTCATCTGTTGCCCAGTACTTGATGCCCATGAAAAGGTAAAGGTGAAGTAGTTGCCACTATTTCCCCTCAGTTACGAGGTGGTGGGGACAGCTACTCTGCAAGCTGGCCAGCCCATCATCAGAAAATATCAACCTTAAACTCCAAACTGATGATGTGAATGATTTGCACTGTGAAAGGCAGTCTGGATCAGACAAGAAGGCAAGTCACAGAGTTCTTGGTTGATGACACAGCCAAAGGTGGTGCAGTTAAAAATGTGCCCGGGGGATTCTACTGCTACCCTTTCACCTACTAACTGCAATAGCTTTGCTGGGACCTGGGAGCCCCATGTTGTTTTAACCATTTTATTATATAAACTACACAGGGGTTTGCATAACTTTGAACAGAAGACTAATAATCCCCAGGGTTGGACAGTAGTCTCCTGAGTAAAGTATTAACAATGCTGAAGCAAAAACCAGGGGTTTACCTATGTGGGTATGATAGCAGCTGCATAACATGAAGAGCTAGCAGTATCACCAAGCTACGCCTGTCAGGTCCCGGAGAGTTACCACCGGGCACACAAGACACTCTAGACCTCTATCAAAAGCCCCCCTCCCAGTCACAGTTAGAGTGTGCTCACCTTAAAGCCACGCTGATATGTCCTTTCTACTCCATGTTTGTTCTTCCTATTGACCTTTTTATTCCTATCCTGACTTTTATTTCTTAAAGTATATCAACACCATTAGTTAAGGTGTAATCAAGTTAGTGTCATAGGAGTCAAACTAGGAAAATACTGTCTTTTCAGGCATTTTCTTCGAATACTGACCTCACCCTTTATCTGACAATCAGTTTACCTTCCCATTCTAAGGATACTTCACTACCTACTCTAAGGTCCACCTGTAAAAATACAACTTGATTTATAAGGTATTAATCATAGGCATTCTCTGCTTCTTTATCTGCAGATGGTTCTACTATATTTCCAATAAACTATAGACCGGTATTTTTGAAGAGCAATCAGATGAAGGTCCTGTTGAGGATGCAGATAGCATGAAAAAAGATCAAGGGTACTATATGTAGTTTGTCTTAATTCATCTAGATTAGTTTCCTCATTTCTCCCTCAGTCAAGGGATTATTTTTTTAAGAGATGCTGAAAATAGGAATTAAAAACAGCATTCAGGCTGGGCATGGTGGTGCATGCCTGTAAGCAGCAACCTAGGAAGCCACGGCAGGGACCAGGGATATCGGTTCGAGTCCTGCTCGAGGCAACGTAGTGAGACTTAGTTCCCCCCCAAAAAACAGCTGGGCGTGGTGGCATGCGCCTGTAATCCCAGCTACCTGGGAAGCTGAGGCTGGGGATTGCTTGAGTCCATGGTACCCCGGGCAACGTGAGCCTTCCACGGGCAAAAATAGCAAGACCTAGTCTCAAAATAAATAAAAAAATAAATAAAAACAGCATTCAAAATAAAATTAACTATAGAGATAACTTTGAAATTAATGACAGAAAGAAAAGGTTCACTCACATACCCATATAACAATTATCGGAAGCCTCCTGCCACGCCTGTCCATTAATGCTGACATTCTCTTGCACAGCTGATTCAAAAGTCTGCAACAAAGTCACATCAGACAAATCACTAAAAGTGATTCTCAATATGGAATGCAAATGTCTTAACAAAGTAACCACCTCAGATCTGTGACAGAGAATATGAGGGAAATTGCAGACTAGCCCATTCATTAACCTTCCATAAAGACTCCTTTCAAATGATTCCATCTACACTTTAGATTTGATAACCACTATGCTACCTACAAGATACTGTGATGCAATTCTAGAACATTTCTGTAAACTGAAAAACATTCTTAGGTAAAAGCTAACAAATGTGGTGGGATCAGCTGAAACTCAAAGCTACAAGTACTATCTTTGCTGCTATCAGTACAGATGGGTGGGAAACATGCTTCAAGAAAACTGTTCATCCCTACTTTAGAAAGGACTGTTATTTTGCAGAGATGTGCACTGAAGTATATAGAAATAAAATGATGTGGTATCTGGAATCTGCTTTTAAAAAGTGTAACAAAATTATAACAATCATTTAATTTGGCAATGCAATTTTGGAAATGTCCACTGTACTAATCTATTTTTTGTAAAGATGTTTATAATGTATTAAAAAAGAAAAGGACTAAGCCGGGCACGGTGGCTCGTGGCTGTAAGCTTCAGCCTATGAAGCGGCTGGGGTTAGGGATCGTGGTTCAAGTACCGCATGGGGCTTGTCGTAAGACCTAATTCCAAAAAATAGCTGGGTGTGGTGGCGCACACCTGTAATCCCAGCCACCTGGGAAGCTGAAGCTGGGGATTGCTTGAGTGTGTGGTACCTCGGGCAACGTGAGCCTGCGGTTCCTCGGGCAAAAAAGCGAGACCTAGTCTCAAAAAAAAAAAAAAAAGAAAAGAAAAGGACTAAAGGAGCTTGGTAGTACCATGAAAATCATAAATGCACATTCCCAGTGACTAACAACTTCACTTCTAGCAATGCATTCTAAAGGACTATTTCCATAAACACGTAAAAAAACGGTGTACAAGGAATGTATATTTCAGTGTTACTGGAAACTATGAAATTTTTTTTTGAGACTATGTCTCGCTATTTTTGCCCGAGGTACCACGGACTCAAGTAATCCCCAGCCTCAGCTTCCAGGTAACTGGGATGACAGGCGCACGCTACCACGCCCAGCAATTTTTTGGGACTCGCTGAATGTTTCCCCAAGCGGGATTCGAACCGCGATCCCTAGCCCCAGCCGCTTCACAGGCTGAAGCTTACAGGCACGAGCCACCGTGTAATCTTTATTTTTATTGTTTGCACGGTGCCCACTCACACGCTGCACCGCGAACTTTTAAACTTTTTCCACACATAGATATGTGCTTCTTTATGCCTGGCACCACCGTCCCCGCGTCCCTCCGGCCGCCGCGGGGTGGGGGCCCAAAGTGAGGCGCGACAGCACGTACCCACAGTGCGTCTCGCACGGCGAGCTCCCGAATCCCCTCCGGGAGCGCGTCCCCGAGCTCCAGCACGAAGCGGCGGCACAGCTCCAGCACTTCCGTCACCGCCCGCTTCGAGGTGCAGCGCACCCGGAAGTCCTCTCGGGGGGTGGCGGGGTCAGTGGCTCGATCGTCCGTCCCTGCCATTAGCTCGCCGTCGGACGGCGGGACAAGGCCCACCGACGGAACCGCTGCCGCCATCTCTCCCGTTTGAACGTCGGGCGGGGACGGCGGGAGAGGAAGAGCAGGGTCCGCTGGAGGAAGACGCCCCCGTCCGTGCGGAAACGCCGTCCGGCCGGGAGTGTAACCGCCGCCTCGCAGCGTTCCGGCCGGGGCTCCACGCTGAGAAAATGGGGGCGGTGGGCGCTGGGCTGGTGGACTGTCACTGCCACCTCGCCGCCTCGGACTTTGACCACGTACGTAAGGGTGAAGCGGGCGTTGGGAGCGGGGCGGGGGGTCGTTTACGCCCGTTTATTCCCCTCCGGTTATCTTTGCGCCCCTCCGTTAGCACGAAGTCTGCAGTCCTCATCCGTGGCCGCGGGTTACCTGCTCCTGACTCGGCCTCAGTCCACCTTGAGGCTAACTCTGACTTCAGAATGACTGGGGACGCCCCCCCTTCCTTAAGTTCTTATCGACGCCTCGCGGCTAGCGCGACCCCCACCCGCCCGGCTCTGGCTGAGACGCGGCTGTCTCCACGCGGGGTCCCGGCGCCCCGAGTGTTCCGGGCTTCCCGACACGGGGACAACGAGAGCCTGATGACGGAAGGAAGAGTCGGGCCTGCTTTAGGACTAACACCCCTCAGAGGCTCAAGGAAAGACGAGGACCAACCAACAAGAACGGAGGTGGGGCTGGCGGATTGTCGACCCCAGACAGCTCAGAATTGGCTCATTCCCTCCTGCAAGGGTCGGGTAGAGCCGGATGAGCTAAGAGATCAGAATGAGGTTGGTGGGGGGATCGAAGGGGTTTGGATTTCCATGGAAGAACAGTGCGGATCCAGAAAACGTGGGAAAGGTTTTTCGTTTTAAGGAGCTTGACAAGGTTGATACACACTTTAAAACCATTCTGTGATGAGTCTCCAGTGGATGGACGAAAACCAGAGGTTAGAAGACCAGCTTGGAGGCTTTTAGGATTTGTAGACTGGAGATGACCCGTCCAGGCAAGCAGTTTGAGAGGGCATACGAATTCAAGCTATGCTTTAGAAATAAAAGTCTATAGTATATCCTGAGGAATTGGAATTGGAGAGAAAGGGAAAGAGAGGACTGGGAATATTCCGGGAGGACAGTGGTGCTGTTTACTGAGACCAGGGAAGAAGGAGTTGGAAGGAATAGACAGAAGGAATGTTTGTTGGGGAGGAAATGAATACCTGTATTTGCATGTGTTGAAGCCCAGTATCCACTCAATTGGTGATGGCATGTCATTATTTTAAAATGTGAATCCTGCTTTCCCCCCCGGCTGCTGAGTCTCCATCATCATCATGAAGGACAGTAACACCCCAACAAGCAAGTTCACGACCCACTGACTGCTTCAGCGGAAACAAATGGGGAAGTAACCAACCTAAGACAGAAATTTGGAAAAAATACACTCAAATGTATCAGACCACCCTGATGTTACCTTCCTGTCGGGAGGTGAGGTGGGGGGAACCTTGACAACTGGCTTTGGCATGATTTATGACACCCACCCTGAGTTATGCAAAAAGAAAATGAACCCAAACATAGACTTGCCAGACCTGGGCTATATGAGAAGCTACAAGCAAGGAACCAGTGAGAGAAACACAAGAATAGGATGAACGAAGCCGAGGGACTGCAAAAGCCATATGTGTGCCAGCAGAAAGCAGGAGTAAAGATTCCACAGGGATATTACCAGTGGGGACTGTGCAGATTTTTCATGAGGATTAATAGGTTAAAACATTTTGTGTGAAAAAAGTAAATCAAGTGTGAATCTTGAGTTCAGGAGGGAAATAATAGGATGGACATAAAAATTGGAGACTCGTTATCACATTGATGAAATTTAAAACTGTGAGAAGATCACTAAAGGTGAGTGCACAGATAGGAACATAGACCCCAAAAATAGAGGAGCCAGTCAAGAAAATGGAAGAGTGGCAGCTGACAGAGCTGTTCTGCAGAAACCAAGACTGGAAAAGATTTCAAGAAGGAAGGAGTGGCTAAGTGTGCTGCCAAAGCCAGATAAAGGCGGGGGGGGGGGGACAGAGAGGTGTCCTATATACATGACGATACCCTGTCTTACTGGTATGGGGACAGAACCCAGCTCTTTTTTAGATGAAGTATAAGCAGAAGATGGGTCAACAGAGGCCCGCCATGTTCCACTGCACTTTCTCACCATCATTGTCTCACTTTGTGGGTCCAACTACCTGGATATGTGCAGCCAAAGAGCTAGCCACCTAAAATAACTGATTGTTTATGCTTATTTTAGGATCTGGCTGATGTGCTGGAGAAAGCCAAAGAAGTAAGTCAGTCTCTACATTTGTCCCTTCCTGTGTGTTTTGGTTGCCTACTAAACACTATGTAGTTTCAATATACTATGTTGTTGCAGCTTCAGTGAAAAGTTAATAGTGAGTAGGGCATGGTGGCACGTGCCAGTAAGTTTCAATCTATGTAGCAGTTGGGGCTAGGGATCACGGTTCGAGTCTCGCACAGGGCAACACAGCAAGACCTAGTCCCAAAAAATAGATGGGTGTGGTGGCACGCACCTGTAATCCCAGCTACCTGGGAAGCTGAGGCTGGGAATTGCTTTAGTCTGTGGTACCCTGGGCAATATGAGTGCAGTTCCACAGGCAAAAATAGTGAGACCTATAGTAGTGCTTATTTAGTGTTTAGTGTGTCCTGGGCACTGAGCTAAGCCCATTTTGTACAGTTTCACCTTTAATGTTGCACCCTAAACTCAGAAAGCTGCCTTTTAGAGCCCACCATTCCCCCATACTATAGATGAGGAAACTAAGGTCTAGTGATTAGTAACTGTTAGCCATTGCTATTAGACAAAGACAAGATGGTGTGAATCCAAACCATGTTCCCACCACTGCCATGCTTACTGGTGACAAGAAACAGATCATCCCTCTGTCCCCTAGTGACCGGTACTGTGAAGAGCCAGAACAAATACTAAACATCTTCTGAAGTAATTTGGGAAAAGTTTATTCATTTTTGGAAGAGTTTATGAAATTCACTAGGACTAGGATGTTGTACCTTTCCCCAAAGTGACAGAAATAGAATAGAAAATAGTACATTTTCAAGTATGGTTCTCACTGTGCAGCTTAACTGGGAGCCCTGGCTCTGGGGTTACCCAGGCCTCGTGAGCTTGCGCAAGATATATAAGTCCACCCAGAACCCTGTCTCCTGAGTGCAAGGATTGGTAGCCACGCCCGCCCCAGGGGCTGTGTGGGTTCTGAGGCACAGTGAAGACTTAAGTGGCAGCCATTACTATGGTCATTAATGAGTGTGGGTGAGCACAGAGAGCTAAACACACAGAGAACATTAAACTTGAATCATATTAGATGTCTATTGAGATTCCTAACTGTTCTGTCTTTTCCTTTCAGGCCAATGTCAGAGCTTTTGTGGTGGTCGCAGAGCATTCGGGAGAATTTGAAAAGATTATGCAACTTTCAGAAAGGTGCTACTCCCTGTTGAGAATTTAAAGATAAGGATGCAGTCTTAACATCATGTTTATAAAACCAAACATTATCCTTGATTTTTAAAAACTTTTTAATAATTTAGTACAATATTGGTCATGTTTGTATGATTGTCACTCCCCTTAGGTTTCGCCCTCTCTTCCATAGTGTACCCTTTATCTTCCATTCTACCCCCTACATCCCAGCCATCCCCCCAGTCACTCCAACTCCTCATACTGCAAGTCTTTGATCCATGTTTGGCCCACAGTTCTTTTCTTTTTCTGGAGCCATACCCTTTTTTCCTGGGTGCAGACTTGCACTCCTGAACAGCAACAGATGAGACGGCTCAGATCTCCAGGAGTAACTGAGGCAGATAATCAGGCCAAGCACATCAGGAACCTGTTGTAGGGCAAATACATGGTGCATTATCAGTTTTTAAAGAGCATGAAAAGGAAAAAAATACTAACAGCCTTAAAAAGATAGTCTCTTCTACTTTACCACTGGCCTAGCATCCTTGCTTTACTGAATCATTCTGCACTCCTAGATATGACGGGCTCATCCTACCATGCTTGGGGGTTCACCCAGTTCAAGAACATTCCTCAGGAGACCAAAGAAGTGTCACACTGAAGGTAACAGTTATGTAAAACAAACCCCTGGAAAATGATACCTTCAGACACAGTAATCTTCCCCTTCCTAATTTACAACCCATGGTAGAATCCCGAAGGCAGCATGACCCTTCTTCCCAGACATATTTCCTGTGGTTTGTTGGAGAGGAGGAAGAGCAGCAGCTTAGAAGTTCAGAAATGAAGGAATAATGCATTATCCTGCAATGTCCACTGCAAGGCAACTCTAGACAAGAAGGATTCTAAGGTTTGTGTAGCAACATGGATTGTTCACAGAATAACGGAGGAAAACACGATACCCAAGGATCCTCCACCAGAGATGACAGCACATAAAAATCACCTGTAGGGAAAAAACTGGAGAGGGAAACAGTTGATGGCAACTGTTACCATCTGGTACAAGTACATGTGATTTGTTTTCATATTTTTATGATGTCATTCAGTCTTGAATAAAAAGTGATAAATCCAGAAAAGAAAGATACAAATTCATCAGTGCAGAACTAGAAGGGAACAGATGAGTTTCAGTACACACTGTCCTTTTTTATCTCCTTCCTTTATTTTTAATTGAAGTAACCTTGCATTATAGTATCTTCTAAGTGTCAGTGTGTATCACTGAGAGTCACAGTGCATAGCTAATAGCTCCACTTATGTGCACTAAAAACCCGGCACCCACATCTCCCCAAGGCACCGCCAGGTCTATTTCAGGCTGCCACTGCTCTTGGATGCAGCCAGAGGAAGGATCAGCTACTTGAGTGCCTTGTTATATCTGAGATCAGTAGCCCAACCTCAAAGATGAAGGCTTTCTGTTACCTATGAAAAATAAAGATACAAGGACTATCATATATATACATGTATACACACATATATACACATAAATATGTGTAAGTATGTATATACGTCTGTATATATGTATTTTACATTTTTTTAAGCACAAGTTTGTTAGGGAAAGTTGAAAAAGAGGCAGCTGCATAGTATCAGGTGGCAGGGGTTTTCCTACTTTTTTTTTACAATCATGAGTCCATACCTAGATGAGGGTTTACCAGGTAGCTCAGCTAATTTTGAAGCAAAATTACTCTTAACTTTGTAATCAGGGCCTTGGGCATTTTCCATCAGCCCCTAGGGGCTTAGGCAGTTACATTATGGGGGCTAATGGGAAATGCCCAAGCCTCCAGTTGCAACTTTGCTTCAGGTGACAAAAGTACTCACACTGCAGTTCCTGAGCAGTTCAGTGTGAGCAAGTCACTTGACCTGCTAACAGCTGGCCTGCTAAGGAGCTAGCAGCAACTTAGGGCTGGGGTTAGAGCAGGACAGCATTTGCTTCCTTCAGGAGATTAGTCCCAGTGACCATGTTCCTATAGTCTGTTTTCCAGCCCCCAGCTCTGACCCCACTGCTTGCCCTGCAGAGGAGGATCCTGCTCTGAATTAAATCCTACCATTGGCTGCCAGACCACCAGCAGTTAGGTGTATCAACAGGGAAACTCAGCTAACACTAAGTGCTTGGAAACAAGACTGTGTGGCAGGTCTGGTCTGTAGATTGTTTGGTCAGGGAAGGCCCACCTGAGAGCCACAGGGAGCAGCCGAAGAGTAGACCAAGGGAGCAGCTCGCCCCAGGTCTTTGGACAGGAATGAACTTGCTGCTGCTGTAACTGAGGGCCGGGAAGTGAGCAAACACAGGGAGGACAGGCAGTGCCCCTCAGCCCACTCTGTTGCAGCAGGGTCCCTGTTATCCTGCCACTTCCTCACCTGGACTGCAAAGCACTCAGAGTAGCATCACACAGACCAGTGTTGTCTTGGGTGTAAAAGAGATGTTTATAAAATAGTAGTGCCCTTTTCT
The DNA here is from genome assembly GCA_004024945.1 of Uropsilus gracilis. Lineage (NCBI taxonomy): Eukaryota > Metazoa > Chordata > Mammalia > Eulipotyphla > Talpidae > Uropsilus > Uropsilus gracilis. Next base: position 35,533 of record PVHY01007065.1, read on the forward strand.
TATTTTTAGCACATTTGCTTTTCTTCCTTCCAGGATCTGGATGGAGCTTTGCCCATTATCGAGAATTACAAAGATCGCTTGTTGGCAATTGGAGAGGTAAACACTTAGTAGCTGATGGGTTGACTTTACATGTAGGCTTTCCTGTACCATATAGAAATAATCCTCAGTTCCATTTGTGATTATAGTTGACATGGTTAATGGCATTCACTCTGTTCAGCTAGGTAATTTGCCAATAATTCCTCAATAAGCAAAAGAATTTGGAGATAAAAGTGTAAAACCTTGCCTTGGCTTATGTTCATGGGCAAAGATGCTCTTATCTTTCTATGTACTTTGCTTCCTTTTTTCTTCTTTTTTTTGAACTTAAATATGGGTCATCTCTCTGGTTACGTAAAATAGCATATATAAATTTAGTTTAAATAGATTTATAATTAAAGAACACTAAGTTATAGTTGTAAAACATTTATCATGTGGTAATAAAGCCCACTTTCAACTAAAATATAAGACTAATACTTAAGTTCAGAATGTGGAGTATAGCACACATGCTGAAGTAATATAGGGAGTCCCCACTTATTATCATCTCTCTACTGTCTACTGTGGCAGCCACCCACAGCATGGGGCCCTTGAAACATAAATGGGCCCAGTTGAGATTTGCTATAGGTAAGACACCCAGAGGGTTTCCATATCTTGTTACGCCCCAAAAAGAATGCAAAATAATGCAATCTCTTTTTTTGTTCTGGAATTGCTGAAATAATATAACTATAATTATAATGACAAGTCATATGCATGACTTGTGCATGTGTGTGACATCACATTTCTCTTGGACGGGATTGTGTCCTGGGGGTTCATATAATCACAGGATTCTGTTTTATTTTTCTTTTACAGGTTGGACTTGACTTCTCCCCCAGATTTGCTGCCACTGAAGAACAGAAGCAAGAGCAAAGAGAAGTCCTAATCAGACAGATCCAACTAGCCAAAAGGCTGGATTTACCTTTGTGAGTTAATTAATCATCTTTCTACATGGATAGCTAGCAAACCAAATAAATAGTGGTTTCTCTGAAATGAAGCTCTACATTTCTTTTTTCCTTGAATTATTCTGGTAGAATAAAAATAACTTTACACTAAACCCTTTAAAGGCAATCTTTTGTTGTTCAACAGAAATGTCCACTCACGCTCAGCTGGAAGACCCACCATCAGCCTCTTAATCGAGCAAGGTACCCAGGGTCCCGGGAGACGGGTGGTCGAACTGGGCTTTTTACCTTCCCCCCTCCTCATAGGTTGCCCTGATTCAGTTTCTTACAAGGAGGGACAGGGTGGGTGGAGACAAAGATGAACCAAGGTGATTTTGTAAGTCAGCTTAACCAGTTAGGGTTTCAGGAGTGCTTTCCACATTTACCAAGCTGGGTGAAAGCAAATGAAAAACTGCATGAAGTGATTTCTATTCCCTAATCTAAAAATTACCAGCTCCACTTCTTTAACCAGTTCATCCAGCTGACAAATAAGAGGAAAAACCTGGAGTAACCTTGAGGTTTTGTTTTGCATGTTTTCTGGTCGCTGATCAGAGAAACTTTGTGCTGATTGAGGCCAACCACCCAGCACACTGGCTTTCCTCCTCATCTGTGTCGCTAAGGTGGTAGTGAGCTGCAGTGTTATGTCTCATTTCTTTAGAGTGCTGTCCACAGTAAGAAATACCCTTGGAGACTCACATAAATACACAGACCGTTTTAGTGCTGAGACTTTGAAACTCAGTGTATACATACAGTATGTACAGAGATGTCTAGCAAATGTGTACCAGTGTAAGTGTGTATATGTGCACACACACACTCAAGGACATGTTGTTGGTCATGATGTGCCAGATTGATTTCATGCCTCATATCACATCAGTCCTATCTAATTTGCATAAATCCAGCATCAAACAATGACGTCAACAGAACAGCCCACAGCTGTTTCAGCACTGTCATTTGGGCGGCAGGCGCCACCGAGTCCTGGAGCCCTGAGCGTGACTTTATGGGAGGCCCTTTTGTGAAGCTGGCTCTGACTGTTGATTCCATGGGTCATCTAGGTTCCCATTTTTTCTTCCCCTCACATTCTTGATAAGATAGTTTGCTTAGAAACCTGTTAGCATCTGGGCATGGTGGTGTGTGCCTTTAATCGCAGCCTACAGAAGTGAGGCTGAAGCTAGGAATCCCTTGAGTCTGAGTTTGAGACCCATCTGGGGCAACATAGTGCAACCTAGTATCAAAAAAATAGCTGGATGTGGCGGTGCATGCTTGTAATACTAGCTACCTGGGAGGCTGAGGCTGGAGATTCCTTTGAGTCCATGGTACCCCGGACAACAAAAAAAAGGCCTTTTACTGACACTTTCCAAGCTCTGGAAAGGTTTAATGTTATGGGCAGTTTAAATAATTGTTTTCAAAATGTGTACTTTCATTTTATTTAATAACTTTATTCTGAAGATTAAGAATTTGCTATATGTAGTTTTATGCGCCTGGTTGCAAACTATACATTTACCTGTCCTTTGGAAAGCATAGGGCCTCATCTTTAGGTCATTGTGACCCAAGTTGACTTAAATTTTTAGTCTGTATTACTTATTTGAGTCATGGAATAACATCCCATCAAGGAAATAAAATGGAACTTTGGTTTATCTTACCTTCTGAGGCGCCAGCAAAGTACTGCTACATGCTTTTGATGGCCGGCCTGCCGTGGCCATGGAGGGAGTCAGAGCTGGGTACTTATTCTCCATCCCTCCTTCCATTGTGAGAAGTGGGCAGGTGAGCATTTCATCCTCATTTTATACTTTATGTAAAAATACACTTTAAAATATGTGCTTTATTTTCATCTGTGATACTATTCTAGTTTTATTACAAAAATTAATCTTAGGTCTTTCTCATACTTGTATAAAAAAAAAAAACTCAAAAATGGATCAGAGACCTAAATGTAAGAGCTAAAATTATAGAACTCTTAGAAGAAAAGAAATCTAAATCGTTGTGATCATGGATTAGGTGATGATTCCTTAGATAGGACACCAAAAATAAATTAGGCATTTCCCAATTTAAAAAACTCCACAATAAAATTTTCTTGAACTATTATGCTTCAACACATACTGTTAGGAAAGTGAAAAGATAATCCCAGGCTGAGAACAAAATCCTTGCAAGCCATATATCTCGTACGTATGTGTGTATATAAAGCAGCAAACAACAATGAAAAAACCTCACTTTAAAAAAGGACAGACAGGGAGGGATGAGCATAAAGAGATTAAGATGATGGTTCACAGGTGACATGGTAGTGGGAGAACCTTGGGGTATACCATCATGTAAAAAAAATACATTTATATCTGTGTGTGTGTAATAAAAAAAAAATCTAAAAATAAAAAATGACAAAGGACTTCTACAGACATCTCTCCAAAGGACATACAGATGACCAGTGAGCCACATGTGAAGTTGCTTCTTTAGCCTCCAGGGAAGTGCCCATTAGAGACATAGCTAAGTGTCTTCCTTCCTTGCTTCTTGTCCACTTGGCTTGACAGGCCCTCAAAAAAACTCAACGTGGTTACCACATGTCCCGACATTGCCTCTCCTGAGAAGTGGAAACACAGGTCCATACACAAACATACATGTGGATGTTTATGGTGGCATTCCTCCTGGTAGCCAGAAAATGGAAACAAAACCCAGATGTCCATCAGCTATGAATAATGCCATGCCCTCACATAGAGAAGTGTTGCCCAGTGGGAAGAATGAAGTGCTGATTTGTGATGAAGTGCTAAAGCAGGGGTGAACCCCAAACTCACCGTGCTTTGCAGAATTCAATAGATATATAGGACCACGTGCCACAATGTGTACACAAACCATCCAGCACACAGGACCACATGCTACCTTGTGTGCACAGACTGTCCAGACAGAGCAAATCCATAAAGACAGGACATGGACTAGTGATCCCAGGGGGGAGGAAACAAGTGGCTGCTTATAATGGGTAGAGAGTTTTTTCCCTGAGGTGATAGAAATATTCTGGAATTAGATGGTATTGATGGTTGTATGACCTTGTGAATATACTGAAAGTCACTGAGTTGTGTACATTTAAAGGGTAAATATTAGGGTATGTGAATTATGTCAGTAAAAAAATTGGAGTCCGCTTCACTGAGCCACAGAAAGTTGAACCCATTGTTGGAATTGCCCTGACTGTTGATCATTTGGTGATTATCAACTTGAACACTGTCCTTCTTTAGCACTAAGCCTTGGACTCGGACACAAAGCTTACCTCAAGCAGTAGAAACGCTGGACTGGGGGCTGAGGGGACGGTGTGTGGAAAGAAGTTTCTCAGTGACAGAACACTGACTTCAGTCTTGTGGCCATTGACCTCACTACTGATATCAGCACCACTCCTTCCTGGGGCCCTGGAGGCTTTGGCGATGCCCTGGCAATTAATGGTTCTCTTAAATCTAACTGCTATTAATGCAAAAGTAAGGATATAATCATTTTCTATTGATTGAATATTGAGCATGCATTTGGGGCTCTTTACAGAACAGAATACACTGGCATATGATTTAATGCTCCTTTTTTATCTTTTTATCTTTCATTCTACACTTACTAATTTTCTCTTTTCCCCAAGAAGCAGAAACTTGTGAAACAGTTGCCTTTAACTTCAATTTGCTTAGAAACAGATTCGCCTGCACTAGGACCAGAAAAACAGGTAAATGGCTTTCTCATTTCTACATTGTTTAGATGGTATCTTCTATTTGCGCTTTCAGTTTAGCTTTGTTTCTCATTATAGTGATTGAAAAACAAATGGAACAGCATAAGATATAATGAAATCCTACTTTAATACTACCTTGAAGACTTATATTAACTTTACTCCATAGAACAGGTCCTTTCTATGGAGGGGAACACCACCCTAGCTGCGGTACTCCAGGGAATATTATTTGAAGTGGGCATATCCTAATCAACATAATAAATGGAGCCAGACAAATATAGTAAAAAGTGTCTTCAGTCAGAAAGCTCTGGATTGAGCCAGGTGTGGTGGTATGTGCCTGCTGTCCCAGCGCTGGGAGGCAAGAGGCTTGGGATCACTCAAGTTCTTGGGTTTGAGACTACCCCCAGGCAACATAGTGAGACCTGGACTCAAAAAAGCAGCTGGGTGCCGTGGCAGGCACCTATAATCCCAGCTACCTGGGAGGCTGAACCTGGGGATCACTTGAGTCTGCGGTACCCCAGGCAATATAGCTAGACCTAGTCTCCAAAAAAAAAAAGATCTGGATTGAAATCTGATTTTTGCAGCCCACTAGCTGTGTGACTTCAGACTAGTTACTTAGTCTCTCTGAAATTGTTTCATTTACTGAATGTAAGCAAAATAATAAAATAATGTATTGTGAGGATTAAATAATATATATGAAGGTGCCTAACAGTGTCTGGTATACAGTAGGAGCTAAGTAAATGTTTCTTTTTCATCTTTAAATTAGCCTGTTATAATGAACCTCTTTCTTTCAGAACAAATGTTGACAGAGCTAAACATTATTTATGGGATATTTGTTCATTTTGTTGCTGCCACAGAGTTTAAATATTGCTGGTATTTTATAAATTTTCTGAAACAGCAGCAGTGTCTGCTCTATTTGAGCTGGATAGCACCTGTTGTAGTCAGTCCCCAAAGTGTAGCCAACGAAGTACCCCACTGCCTGTTAGGCCCATCTCCAAGCCAACCAGATTCCAAGATCAGACATTCAGGACTCAGGTGTGGAGAGGTGGTGATATGGTTGTTGATAAGCTGGTGGTGGCAGTGTGGATGCTGTAAATAATGTCCACTTGGTTACGTATATTTGCACATTGGACAGAGGAATGAGAAAGTACAGGATCACAACACCAGATTGTTATTTTTTTTAATTTTTATTGTTTATATATATATATGTATTTTTACATTAATATTTGGTAAGATGGGTTTCTTTCTTTCTTTTTTTTTTTTTTTTGAGACTGGTTCTCGCTGTATTGCCCCTGGTAGTCCCGATAAAGCAATCCTCAGCCTCAGCCTCAGAGGTAGCTGATATTATAGGCTCCCACCACTGCACCCGGCTGCTTTTTTGAGAACCAGGTCTCACTACGTTGCCTGGGGTAGTCTCGAACCCGTGAACTCAAGCGATCCCTGTCCTCTTGCCTCCTAGAGCTTGGATTATAGGCATGCACCACCATGCTGGGATTTTTTGTTTGAGTGTAGGACAGAATGGCACACAGTTGCCTTTCAAGTGTAAAATAGAAGGACAACTTAGCACTGTTCTCTCTAAATAGAAGAGAATTCTGAAGCATATACAACTCAGTTTTTTATGTATACTTTGTTGATTTAATAAAAATTCTGAACTTCTAGCATAATATTTTACATACAGTGTTTTTTGTTTTTTTGTTTTTTTGTTTTTTTTTGAGACTAGGTCTTGTTATTTTTGCCTGTGGAATCTCAGACTCATGTTGCCCATGGTACCACAAACTCAAGCAGTCCCCAGCATCAGCTTCCCAGGTAGCTAGGATTACAGGTGCATGCACCATGCCCAGCTGTTTTTTGGGGAGCAGGTCTCGCTGTGTTGCCCCAGGCGGGACTCGAGCCACAACTCCATAAGCTGTCACTTACAGACACGCACCACCGTGCCCAGCCCCATACAGTGTATTATTCAGTGAATATTTCTTGAATAAGAAATAACTTTTGGCCGGGCATGGTGGCGCATGCCTGTAAGCGGCAGCTTAGAACCGTGGCTGGGGCCAGGGATTGCGTTTTGAGTCCCACTGGGGGCACATAGCAAGACCTAGTCCCAAACAAATAGCTAGACATGGTGGCGCTCACCTGTAATCCCAGCTACCTGGGAAGCTGAGGCTGTGGATTGCTTGAGTCTGTGGTATCTCAAGCAACGTGAGCCTGCAGTTCCACAGGCAAAAATGGTGAGACCTAGTCTCAAAAAAATAAAATAAAATAACTTTTGAGCTGAATATGCATTTTGTTAAGATATGTTTGTTCCAGAAAATTAGAGAACAGAAACTATCATAGATAAGAAATTAAAACTTTCTGCCACTAGAAAGCTGCTCCTATGGATCAGTGGTTAAGAGAACATACTCTGATGTCAGAGCTTTGGGTTAAACCTCCACTGGCCTCCAACTACCTGTTAAGGGTCCCTCCTGAGTCCCCAAAAGGATGGTGTTTATAATTGGTCTTATAGAGTCATTTGGAGAATTAAATGAGAAATTCCATGAAAAACTTAGGACAAAATGTCACAATTAGTAAGTGCTAAACAAATGCAAATTCTTTTTCTGTCCAAGCTTTTTGGTATATATAAGTATGTGCAAATATATATTTTTCATAATAGAACTTGCTGGAACACATTATTTCATAAATTGCTCTTTGTGCTGAACATCTGTATACACATTTCATTGTCATGTTTATGACTATGTAATATCCCAATGTGATTGTACCTCAGTATATTTGATGTCACTTAGGTTGCCCCCAATGCAGTATTATAAACAGTAGTATGCTCACTCTTGAATATAAATATTGGTGCACATTTTTTCTTTCTTTTCTTAGGCTACATGCTTTGGTTTTTTATTCTAACGGTTATTCATCTGACCATTATCATCTTGAGTGGAAAATTTAGTAACAGTAGTGCATTGTTTTATGACTGTTAAGAAACAATGCCAGTTACACGGTGACATGTCATTGAATAGAATTAAAATGTGCAAGTATTAAATTGGGGGGATACATCTTAGAATAGGTGAAATACTGGCATGTGAATATGTAAGTCACACCGTGGTATTTCCTGAAACAACCTGTTATTTAGCTTTGAGGATAAGAGGCCACGCAGCAGAGCAGTCACCTTCACCAGACCTCGTTAGGCAGAAAGCCAAAGAATAGCTAATCCGCCAGACAGGCAGTTACCAGGTGCCCACTGTTTGCAAAGTGCGTCATGCACTGTGCACTGGACCTCAGTTAGTGCCCCAGGGTTCTTCTTGGGAGTAGCACAGCCTCAGCACTTCAGCCATAGCTTTCATATTGAAGTTTGGGGTTTTCTCCCCAGCCTAACTGCCCCTATCCCGTTAAAAAAAAAATCATTCTTTTTTTTATCAACATTTCATACTGTTTCACCTGCTGTCTGCAAGGGTGGCTGCCCTAGATTGGTGTAACGTCTGCTCTTCTTCAGGTCCGGAACGAGCCCCGGAACATCATTGCTGCAGCTGAATACATTGCCCAGGTAAAAGGGGTCCCGGTGGAAGAAGTCATTCACGTGACCACCCAGAATGCAGTGAGGCTGTTTCCCAAGCTCCGGCACCTGCTGCAGAAACAGCTTTAGGACTAAAAGCAAGACCCAACCCACAGCAGGCGTGGCCTCATGTCTCTGTGTAACCCAAAGACCAGCATTCAGGCCAGCCTGTCACCACTGAATGCCAATAAAGCAGAGACAGGAATTGAATCGTTAAGGTGCACTTTAATCAGGGCTGGGCACAGTGGCACGCATCTTTAATCCCAGCCTCAGGAGGCCAAGTCTAGGAATCTCTTGAGTCCACAGGTTCGAGACTACCCCGGGCAACATAGCGAGACTTAGTCTCAAAAAAATAGTTGGGCATGGTGGCGCATGCCTGTAATCCCAGCTACCTGGGAGGCTGAGGTGTGGGATCGCTTGAGTCCACTGGATTGGGACTGCCCCGGGCAACATAGCGTGACCTAGTCTGAAGAAAAAAAAAGCTGCACTTTAATCAGATAGCCAGCATCGTGGAAGACAGGTCTCCTTAACATCTCATTTCCACCTGGCTTTTTATAGTGAGTTGAACTAAGACAGTTCAACAGTAGACAGTCTGATGTCAGCAGCTTGTGATGTCAGCCCCCAGAACTTCTTATCCCCTCCTGAACCACTGGCTTCACACCAGGGTACTGAGGTCACTCAGCTGGTAGCACTGACTCCCGCACTCCTCCAGAAGTGTCTCTGGGCTGGCAGTTAACTCAGCGTAGACAGGCCATAAACAATGTGTGTGTGCAGATTTACTACTCTACCCTGTGTAATGTCTTGCTTGATTTCCTTTCTTCCAGAGCCCCTATCCTCTTAACTATGGGGACCATGTTACTGAGACACAGATTATGATTTTATGGAACTAGTTCTCTTAAAAATGAAATTGGGCTTGGGCCTGTGACCCCGGGTTCCAATTCTGGCTTTGTCCTGCTTTTCATCGGAGCATCCTAGCTGGAGACTGGGAGAACACCACTGCCCCTTGCCCAGCCCCATCCATTAAATGGGAACCCCTCATGCTGAGACCCTTTCTTCCAGCAAGGTGCTCCGCTGAGAAATAAGCATTGCTGTGATGGCCAGAACTGAGCCTGTCTCCCATCTCACATCCTGTAGAACTTTTCCAAGTGAGATTGAAGATAGGATCAGAGTCCACGGTACCATTTGGGATCTTGGCCGTTTAGATTTTAGCTGGAGGTTCTCCAGAGGAGAACAAAGAAGAAACAACTAGAAGGAAAGGGAGGGGAGACTTCCAGAAAGACCTGGCATTTAAAGGACAGTTCTCCTCATGCAGGGGCAACAGAGTAAGACAGAGACCCAAAGTGAGCCTCGGAAAGCCAACCTTAGACGAAGAACAGCAAGTCATTTCACCTTGGAAACCTCAAAAAGGCTGCTAAGAACGTCTGGTCCTGTGACAAGACACGGGGCCTAAACCCTGTACCCTCATGCTCCTCCAGATGGGGGTGGGGGAGGGAGAAGCACCATCACCCTGGCCTGGGCAGGGGAGGGGGAGGTCTGTTCTCCAGCTGCCCCCTTGCTGACATGGGCCTTCTGATTGGGATTTCACAACACCCGCCCACACTCCCCTAATACGTGTTTATCTTCTGTCAATGTGGGTGAATGAGTGGTTCTTTGGATTCCTTCAAGGATAAACTCAGCAAAATCACCTGCAAGGCACATGTGAGTGCCTTGAGGAAAAGAGAAACACATGGACATAAGCCAGCAAAAGCTGAGTTTTCAAATGGACAGAGGTGGCCTTTTAGTCTGTTCTCTGGCATTGCTCACCGTGGAATTGTTCGCTTTGGGGTTGGGCTGGTTGGCTGCAAGACAGTCCGGTCTACTCCCCGCCCACCTCCGGTTCCTGGCCTCATGACATTTCGGATTTTATGACCATGTTCATCATCCTGCCCCACCTCTGGCTCCTGCAGGAGACCAGTGATCCCCAGCTGGCATGTCTCTTAGTAGACACGCCGGGTACCACAGTCAACCTCAAGGGGACACAGAATCTTGTTAAGGAAGCAGTACAGTTTTCCAAGTTCCCAGAAATGCAGTTGGAGCCACGCAGCTCCACGGCAAGGGGTACAATTCCATTCCCAAATGGAGCGCGATTCAGTGGTTAGATTAATGCCATGTGCTCCTAAATCTTTAGTCCAGGGGAGTTTCAGTTGCAAAATGGAGGGACTCTAACTACACTAGCATTCAGCTCAGGCTGAGCAAACAAAGCACAGCTCAGTGGTCTCTACTTGGGCTGCTTGTTGTGGAGAGATAACCCCATAGGTCTCTCGGGACTTCAGGTGTGCCTTTTGTCCCCAACTCCTCAAGGACCTTTGTGAAAGGGCAGCTGAGGAAGGAAGGAAGAACAGGAACCAGGCCTAGTAGACTTTAAAAGAGAAGTTTATTTCTTTGAGCTCCCAGGTCTCAGGGATCCAGAAGGCAGGTGTCCTGAAACCAGGCCAAGTAGTGGAGGTGGCAGTCTTTTCTAAGGAAAGGGAGGGAGATCTTTGTTCCTAAAGGTGGCCAGCCAGGAGCCAGCAAGCCCAGAAAGGGTATTAGCATTTTTGATGGGTGAGATATTTACATTGATGGGCCCTGGAGCTGGGTGGTACTCACAAAGGACTCACATGGCATCTTGATGGGTGGATCTGGAGCCTGGCTAATCTTTCACTTTGCACGACCAAGAACCTTGGAGCAGAGGCTAGGCTGGTTAGTGTCCTCTAGGCTGAGGCTGGGTTTCCTAAATTTGGGGTCCTCAGCTGTGAGTGCGGCCTCTCCCTGGACAGTTCCACAAGTCAAGGGATCTCAGGGAGGGAGGGAAAGGGATATGATCTCAATAACACACAGCTTCCCTCCATCAAAAAATAGAACATTCTGGGCCGGGCACAGTGGCTCATGCCTGTAAGCGTCAGCCTATAAAGCGACCGGGGCTAGGGATCGCGGTTCGAGTCCCGCCTGGGGCCCTTAGCCAGACCTAGTTCCAAAAAATAGCTGGGTGTGGTGGTGCACGCCTGTCATCCCAGCTACCTGGGAAGCTGAGGCTGGGGATTGCTTGAATCGGTGGTATCCCGGGCAACGAGAGCCTGCGGTTCCACAGGCAAAAATAGCAAGACCTAGACTCAAAAAAAAAAAAGAACATTCTTTTTCAGTATATTTGTTTAGGGTTCCTGGGTCCAGTTCCAGTGTCAGAGTGAATTTCTAACAAGCACGGGGCTGGGGAGGTAGGGGGGCAAGCATTCCAGTCAGTTCTGGCACCTGCTGGCTGAGATCACCTAGGTTAGGCGCTCAAGGTCCTGAGTCTGCCTTCCTCCAAAGCCCAGGCTGCCACCTGCACCACTGGCCACACCCACAGGCATTCACCATCACCACCACCACTGCCTCCACCCACACAGGTGAGTTCTCAAGAACTGCACAGTGGTGGAACTGTACCTAGATACCATTTATCATGAAGGCTGTAGTGGGGAGACAGATGCAAAGGGGAGGGCTAAGAGGGAGGTGGGAGGGGGACCTCCAGCCTGCCCTGTGCTCCAGTCCTTAGTTCTCCAAGGGCCTCCTTTTGTGATTTTAGTGGAACCTTCGCTGCACTGGCAGGTCCAAGTAAACCACTGGCCAGTAGGTAGTGGCTGAACATAATCTCTAGCCCTCCCCCTGCTGGAGCTCTTGACAACCAGCCCCCTCCTCAAGGGTTCCAGAAAGAAAATGTCACCTCATTAACATAACAAAGACACATTTGTCACTCTGCACTTAGGAAATTCCAAGTCAGAGAAATTGCAAGCCAGAACTGCAGTGAAGATCAAATTGATACTGGTCACTTGAATGACCATTTATGCTTCTTATAAATCATAATATCACCCACTGTGCAAGCGGTAAGTTATTTTTTGCATCTGGGAACATTCAGAAATGTTTCCATGTGAATGAATCGCATTCCCAGGCCCCAAAACCCTACTAAGGCATATCGAATAGGAACAGCATATTTCAGGTCGTGGGGAACCTGAGGCTGTGAGCCAGGTTCCCAGTGCCCAGGGAACAGGGCAGGTTGCCCCTCTCCTGCTCTTGATGCTGGGTATTTGCCTTTTTGAGAACCAAAGCTTAGCTTTGGGTCTGGCTTTTTCAGTGACCTCAACTTGACAAACAGCCACACCTCCTGTGGTGAATTGGGGGTGGGAGGCAAGCCACTGGACTGGTCTGCAGCTGTTGTTGGGGTGGTGTGATATGGCCTGACCTAACTGTATCCGACAGGCCTAAGTTTGCTTCTAGGAAAGATCGTCTTCAGCCCAAGGATCTCCCAGCTCCAGGAAATCAGGTGTGAGCTTGCCTAACTGACCACCCAACTGCTTGACTGGTCATCCAGTAGAAACCAGCGAACAGGAAGACAACCCATCTGCACCAGACCACCACATCAGATGCCAGTGAAAATCCCCTAGTACCTAAAAACTGTATAAAAGACTGAACTCAGGGGACAGAGCGGGTCCAGCCTCCATGTTCTGATGGAACCACTTAAGCAGTGGACCAGGCTGAAAGTGAACCCTAGCTTAAGCTAGTTAATCAAGCCTTTCTCCTTCTTGCATTGTATGCGAGCAGAGAGTATTTATTCCAAAACCCAAGGTGCAGATTTATCAGGGAGAGAGGGGCAGGCTTTCTTTTAACCTAAAAATCCTTTTTCTGCCAGCTTTTCCTAAACCAGGGAAAAGCCTTAACCATTCAGTTTGATAATAACTGAGAGCCTTTGTTAACCTTTACCTTCCACAGACTACTTACCTTTGTTATTCAAACACCTGCCACTTGCCACCCCAACCCCCAGCCAGAGGGGGAAAAAACTTGAAGAACACTTTAAACCTGGATTCTTGTCACCTGCAACCACCTTGCTATATGATTCCAAAGCCAGAGCAGACTCTTAAAGTGATCAAACCATTTATTACTAAACATGAAAGTGATTCCCTAAATATGTACTACAAGATAGACATATAGGAAAACCCAATTACTCCACCATTGTTGAGAGCCAGCCATGACATGATTGAACGGTCCCAAGGGGGAGGGTAAGGGTTCCGACACTTGAGTGGAAACTAGGAAGTGGCTCACAGCCTCTCTCTCTGGACTGCAGCCCCAATTTAGTCAGCATCAGACTTTTATAATCAGTAACAAAAGAATTTTTGATCCAGGATCACATGGTTACAAGCATATCTTTACCAGGAGACCAGCTAAAGCAAGTTTTGTCTGAGACTGCTCAAGTTTGGCCAAAGTATGACCAGAAGGTGTTATCATTAGAAAGATTACTTTTTAGACAGTCATGGGCATTCAGCCTTTTTTCTCCGTAACCACTTAGGCAAACATTCAACAGTTTATCATATCAGGCCAAAAATAGAGTAATGAGAGCATAGCTCCCTACACACCATTGTCCCAAAACTGTTCTTTAGTCTCTGGTCACCTCACCACACATCCAGTCATTCTGAGTTCCGCAGTACATGTCCCAAACACAAGGCATCCTTCTTTTCTTCCTTTGACATGTTCTGACTTTCTCCAAGCATGCAGTTGAAGGCATGGTGTTCTTTTTCTCTTTTGGCATTCTCTCAACTCTAGGCAGTAGAAAAACTCCAAGATACAGGAGCCAGCAAAGTTCATTTACTCAGGCCTAGCTCACAGCCACTCCAAAAGCATCTGCGTCAACTTGATATGACAAACTCCAAAAGGGAGTTCAAATCTCCAAACTCTTTAGACTTTAGCATGCACAAATGGCTTATGCATACTAAAGCCGTGAGTCCACCAGCCTGAGCCCTAGGTCACAGGCCCAGGCCACATTAGCTATGTGGCCAGGCTCACATCTTCCTTCCAAAATGGCTGAATCCCTTCTCTTCCTTCTAAACCTTTTTATATCCTTTCTTGCCACCCCCCTTCTTGGGGGAAATCTTGTCAATCATTTTATCACAAAAACTTGTTTTCCTTCCTCCTCCCCTTCTAT
>PVHY01007065.1:49815-70064 GCA_004024945.1 Uropsilus gracilis
TTTTTTTTTTTTTTTTTTTTTTTTTTTTTTTTTTTTTTTTTTTTTTTTTTTTTTTTTTTTGGTATTATCAGCTGGTATTTTTTTTAATTTTTAAAAAAAATTTTTATTTTTATTTTTTGAGGCTAGGCCTAGCTACCTTTGCCTGTGAAACCGCAGGTTCACGTTGCCCAGGGTACCACAGACTCAAGCAATCCCCAGCCTCAGCTTCCCAGGTAGCTGGGATTACAGGCACGTGCCACCACACCCAGCTATTTTTTGGGGGACTAGGTGTCACTACATGCCCCCAGCGGGACTCAAACCACGATCCCTGGCCCCGGCCGCCACTTCCTAGGCTGCCGCTTACAAGCATGTGCCACCATGCCCAGGCTTATTATCAACTATGTTAATGGTAGTTACTCTCCAACACAGCCACCACCTTTCAGCTTGGGAACCCAAGGCAAAAGACAACAAAATAAAAAGTAAATGTTTTTTGAAGACAAGTGTCAAAAAGTGGCTGGGATCCAGGCCCATGGAAACAGCCATCAACTCAGGTGACAAGGAATTTAGCTAAATAAACAGGAAAGCCGGTCTGCCCCCCAGGAGGTACTGACACAGGTGATACTAGCCAAATAGGACCTGGCCCAAGGTGAGCCCAGTGGTGCCTACACTGGGCAAGGGGAGTGAAGTGCCCTCAAAAGCTCTGGTGAGAGGAACCTTTAATTACACTCTGGAATTTGTGCTCAGAAGCCTGTGTCCTCACAGAAAAGTCCAAGTGCTCAGTTGAGGACGGTGCTGCCCTGGGACTGGCCATGCTACAGGGTGGGTGGGCACATTCCACTGACTGCTAGGGGCACAAACTATAAACATCTGGACTGGCACAGATAATGCAAGTTAGAGAACATCTTTTGTTATCCATATCCTGTCCTCAAAACATAGAAGTCTAAATGATGGAGAAAAATAAAGGAAGAAGGCATGTGTGGTTTTTTTGTTTGTTTTTTGAGTTTAAGTGCATTTTACTTTTAGGCAACCTACAAGACATGTTTTTCTTAAAAACAATGCCTCCACTCCAAATAAACCAAGGTCAAATTAAATGAAGAGCTCAAGATGACATCAGTCCCATTTGTCATCTTTCTTGGTGTTGTGTGAATGAAAAGCAGCAGCCAGTTATGATGACTGGTGATAGATCCATAGTAATTGCTGAATTTGTTAACCTTTTTCCATTTCTAAACCATCCTTAAAGAAAATCATATATGGGGTCACCCCATCCTCATGGTAGTCCAGTGGAGTAACCATACCATCTGGATTCACCAGTAAAGTGATGGGCCCTGAAAAATGACAAGCTCTAAATGTATCCCTGGAATAAAGGTCACTGCTTGAGTAATCATTGTTTAAGGGGCTGATCTCCAGACAGGTAAGTGCCCGTTGCTTTATCTTAGGCTGCCAGGCAGGCATTCACTACATAAGTTGTCTCCCTCCTTCCCCAAGGCTATCAGGAATTAGGTTGAGAAAAACAAGATGACCTGTGGTCAGACGAAAATGTGGGCCTTTTTATAAAAACTGACCAGCTACAATCAGAGAAAAACAAGATGACCTGTGGTCAGACGAAAATGTGGGCCTTTCTATAAAAACTGACCAGCTACAATCAGAGACCACAGAGGTGAATGAATTCCTGCAACAAACAAGAAGGGTATAAAAAAGGGGGCAAAGAGCAGAAGAACGTTGCTCTCTCTCTCTCTGGAAGGTGCCCCTAGCCAGCTAGTATTGTGGACCTTGCAAAATAAAGCTTGCTTATCCGACTCTTAGTCTCTGGTTGGTCTTTCAGGAATTGCAGACCCTAACAAAAGAACTGGTGGTTTTGAAATTAGCAAGGATGTGCTTGATTTGTTATGCAAATCAAGGTCTAAAAGGACCTCTTTCTGGTCCTTCAAGTTTGCTTTTAATTGATTTCATGTAATCTTTGATGTACTTATTGTATGCTTCCTTTGTGAAACTGGTTTCCTACAAGTGATGGTTCATGACAATATTAAAACCAGTGACCACTGTGCTTTCGGTATCTTCACCCTCGGACCTTCAATGGAGGCATGTCTGCAATGAGCAAGTCATCAATGTTACCCTCTGTCCTACTGACCATATTCCCCTCTAGCCCGCCCATGATCTCCTGGATCTTGTAGATGTCGGAGAACTTCTCATCATGGCTGATGAGGTCCCGGTAGATAATCATGATGGCAGCCTGAGGGAGATGACAGCGTGCTAGCTTAGCAAGAGCCAGGGCCTCGGAGGTAGCACGGTGCAGCCGGAGCAGCACTGCTGGGGCCGGGGGAACCGGTGGAAAAGCAGATGGCATGTGTTTGTTTGTTTGTTTGAGACTAGGTGTCATTATTTTTGCCTGTGTTCGGAACCACAGGCTCACATTGCCCGGGGTACCACAGACTCAAGCAATCCCTAGCCTCAGCTTCCCAGGTAGCTGGGATTACAGGCACGCGCCACCACGCCCAGCTATATTTTTTTGGAACTAGGTCTCACTATGTGTCCCTGGCGGGACTCGAATTGTGATCCCTGGCCCTGGCCACAGCTTCCTAGCCTGCCGCTTACAGGCATGCGCCCCCATGCCTGGCCTAGCATGTGTTTTAAGTAACTTAAAAAAATGTTTTCTTGATGATCCTGTGAATGGGGGCTGAAAGGCAAGGCTGAAGCCAATGGATGTTCGAGGTGATGCCCCCTGGGGCGGCAGGGAGTGGTGGTGGGGAATGTGAGGAGAAACAGCACCATATGAAACCAGTCCTCCGGGTAAGAGAGAATCAGTGGGGGTGGGAACTCTAATAAGGGGTCTAAGGGACTGCAGAAGTGGGTGGAGGGCAGTCATTTCAGGGTTCAGCTATCCTCAAGGTCGACCATCCTGGGGTTTGGGTGCCCCAGGATTCAAACAGAGGTGAATATTGTTGTAAAGTAAACTGTGGGCCTTCCAGAGATGGAGGAGGTGAATGATATTGAATACAGCATCTTGACCTTTTGTTCAGGATATTTGTTTCAGGCATTTACTGGTGAGAAGACACCATCTTGGACTTTAGAACACTGAATAATAACTGGGACAAGGCCCTGGCCACTTGTGGCCTCAGTGACTCTGTCTTCCCTTGTCTGTTAAATAAATCTCATTATTGTTGTTTACTAAATCTGAGTGATCTTGCAATTGCACATGTCGGTGAAGAACCCAGTGACTGCTTTCTTAGTGGGCACTCTACTTGGTCAGAGTTTTTAGTACCCTGTACCAGCTAGTATAATCCTAAGCACATAATGTTTATAAATAATTCAGACAAGACATTGAAAGGTCAAAGAGGTTTTATTTCTGTGTATCTCTGGAGATGTATGTTATCCAAATATGGCATTATCTGAAAAATAAAGAAAAACCATTATCATGTAACTTACATTTCATAGTCTCCAAAATACCCTTTAAGCCAGAAAGGAAGTGCAGAGAGGATCTGACAGACACAGAGAGAATTTATGCGCTGAAACCCTGCCGCAGTGTGTTGGCTTTAGGAGGAAGATCTTGGGGAGGTGAGGCCATGAAGGCCATGAACAGAGGCTAAAGAACTAGCTGCCAGACAATTGTCTCCACCAGGCAGAGGGCGTTCACCAAGAACCCGACCTGCTGGTGCCCTGATCAAGGACTTCCAGCCTTCAGAAGGGTGAGATACAAAAGTGTGTAAAGACCCTGTCCCCAGTTACAGCAGATGGAACTGAGAATCCCATTCCTCCAGTATGTCTGCATTGGCTGCCCTCTTCCTGCCTGCACACTCCAGTGTGCAGGGAAGTGTGCCTTGTGCAGGAGGACTGAAGAACAAGTGCAGAGACAGCCTGCTTAAGAAAACTCCCTGAATAACACGCAGAGCCAAAAGGAGCCTGGAATTCCAAGTGCTTTTACAAAACCCCCGCCTTCCCTCACCCCCCCACACACTCAAGGCCTCTCCACCATGCGAGACCCTTGGGCATGTGCGCTGGACACCCATTTCAACATTCCTGCCTCAGCCACCCACCTTGACCCTGTCATGTGCCCCAGAGCACCTGTCTCCACCCACTGAAGTGCCCACCAAAGCACCAACTGTGAGGAAGGTTCTTCTCCATCTGTGGAACAGGCACTCAGAAACACTTGCTGAATGACGAATAGGAAAAGAATGACGCTTTGGCTCTCTGTCAGCTATGTACAAAGGCAAAAAGTAAAGCAGTCCTTTAATCTTGTTGCACGTGTCCGGCCAAACATGCCTCCTGTTGCCTGCTTCCCTTTCTGAGGATGCGCTGCAGCTGCAGGCTGAGGTCCCATGGCCCTGAGGCCCCAGGGGCCCTGCTACCATCTCAAAAGAAATGAGGTCAGACCCACGCTCCTTCTGGAAAAATACATCCCTTGTCTCAATATTTGTTCGACAAATATTCCCAGAGTGTCTGAGTTGCTCTGGACCCCATCCTAGAGGCTGAGGCTTAGGCAAGAGAGCTTTTAAGAGCTCATAGTGAGTGGGTGACAAGAGGCAAGGGAAAGAGAGCTGCTGGGGAGTTGGATGTTGGGTGCTGTGTTTATATCAGGTGGTTTCTGATGAGCTGGCTTTGAACAAAGATCTGAACTGAGGGAAAGAGAGACACACAGTTCCAGGCCCAGAATGTGCACCTATGTTTCCGAAGCAGGAGCCTCAGAAAGTCACAGTGAGCAGCGGGTGAGTGGGGACAGAGACACAGCTGGAGACACACCTGGCCCTGCTGGTGAGGAACCTACAGAGCTCATAGACCATGTGGAGGGGCTGAAAGAGGGAGCAACAGATGGTAGGAGGGCCCTGATGGACTGGGGGGGGGGGTGTAGGGGCAGGGGGACAACATCCAGGGTTGACTCTGAAGGTGGAATTGAAAGGATTTCTTGAGAAGACAAGGAGACTGCGAGCTCTTGGGTCTCTGACTATGACTGAGACTGGCAGGGATTCAGGGTGCGGCTGTTTTAGGGGTCAATCTGAGGTAGCATCAAGTACAAGTTGCTGTCTGCTTCCAGAACTAGGGAGAAAGGTTAGGGCCAGAAATGCAAATGTGGGCAGCATCAGAAAGGAGGTGAGATTATTCCTGTGATTGGGACTCACATGACAGAGGTCTGCCATCTGCCCAGGTGGGCAGCACTCAGAAATAAGTGTAAGCGAGGACAAAGGGGCTATTCTATGAAAACAGAGGCCGCTGGTGAGGGCACTTTACACAGAGAGGAAGCTGTTTCATAGTTAATGGGGCTTTGCCTTAGGTTCTGCCACCTATTGGAGGCCTCCTCCAATAACATCCAAGGAATTTCAGAGTAAGGTCCCATGTCCACAACTCACAAGGGGCTCTCTGCACCTGCCAGCCCCCTGGGAGCAGACCCCTTAGCTTCTGCTCTCAGCCAGTTCCTCCAAGGCAGGCTTGCTCTGTTACAACCCACTTTCTCACTGCCTGCCTCTCCTTGATGTAAACCGGTTAGGGACAGAGGGTGCCTTTTCAGTCCTGATGGGCAGGGCACTAGAAGCCCTCCCAGTATCCTGCTCTCCACTGGGTCCTTCCCATTTGTGCAAATACAAAGAAACAACCCCACTAACTTTTAAAAAAATTCTTTGATTAGAATTAAAGTTGAAGACACCAAAACACTAATTCAAAAGGACACCCGTATTCCCATATTTATTGCAACACTATTTACAATCACCAGGGTAGGGAAACAACCCAAATGCCCCCCAAAAGACAAATGCATCAGAAAGTTGTGGTATATTTTCACAGTGGGATATTATTCAGCAATCAGAAAAGACAAACTTGATACATTCGTGGCAATGGATGGAGCTAGAAGGAATCATGCTAGCAGAAATAAGCCAGAACGGAGTTGTCAGATGGTCTCACTTATGAGGGATATAGAGAAAACTAGCAAATAAAAGGACAAGAAAAAGTTAAAACTAAAAAGCTGATGACAGAACTAAAGCATAAAGCAAGGGAGGGGGAAGAAAAGGGAGGGATGGACATGGGAGATTTGGATGGCAATTCACAGGTGATAGGGTGGTGGGAGAATCTTGGAGTATTCAACAATGTTAAAAAAAATACACGTGCAATCAATTAAAAATAATAATAGAAAAAAAATTTTAATAAAATATTTTCACAAAGAAAATTTTAAAAAAGAATTAAAAGTTGAGGCTAAGATTTAAGTTTCAAGTAGAAATCAATGAGAAACTGAGGGTGGGGAATTAGTGGGGAAAGCATTACAAGCTTTCGAAAATACTCAGCGCTGACACCACAATGCCCTCATTTGTTTGATGGTTGATTCAGAAATGTTTTGGTCTCTGGGTCCTTATACTCAAAAATCATTGAGGATCCTGTCAAGCTTTGAGTGTTCTATAAATAACGAGCACATAGAAAACAAAGCAAAAACTCTAAAACTCAAGACTACGAGTCCAGACTCCATTAATGGTCAGAGCAATGATGTCATTGTACATCATGTAGCTTCTGGAAAATTCCACCGAGAGCCTGAGAATTAAAAAGTCAAATAATATCCCAGTGTTCTCAATGAAAATAGCTTTGCCCTCATGAACCCCTGACAAAGAAGGCCTACACACAGCAGTGCAGGTCATCGCCTGGCTTGCCGGTGTCAGCCAGGTCAGAAATTCCGCCCCAGGCCAGGACAACCCACTCGGTTCCTCAGCCCCTGAAATTCCTTCTAGTTTACATATAAATCCCTCATGGTGATTGGCTGGGAATCCCATGAAGGGGCTCAATCAGATACCCGAAGATTTTCAGGGCACTCTCCTCAAACACCCAGCTCTGGGCTAAGGATTTTGTTGAGTTGAGGACAGAACAAGCACTAGGAAATCAAAGGAACGCCCTGCCCTTCCCATAACCCCTTTCCTCTTGCCCTAATCAAGGAAACTAGACCCTGTCCCCCCCACTCCCCAGGCCCTGGTCCTTCCCTTACTGGAAAGAGGATGGCACTGATGCTCCTGAGGTCCTACTTGAATGTGGGTATCCTCTTCCCCTCCCAGACACAGGCCCTCTACCTGACTCTTAGATCAGGATGTGAAGTCCTCTGTCTGTAAACAATGTATGCCCGCCACCACATGGTCTCTTCTGTGCACATGGTCTGAAACTGGGGTTTTCCTTTGCCAACCCAATTGACGCTGCTTTGATATGCTGACAGGTCCCAGAGGGGCAGGTTTCCCCCGTACCCCAACACTACATCAAATCTTACTTTTGGGGGGAAAGTGCTTTCTCTCCCAGTGAGGGATGAGGCTCAGCTCCACCCAGGAACCCCTGCCACTGTCAGGAACCGGCTCTTTGGCTTGGCCCAGTAGGGAGGATGCATGTGCCTCTTGGAAGTGCCGCTTCTGCATTCTCAGCAAGCTGACCTCATTGCTTCTCTCCACCAGGCAGTGGGATTCTCGCCTCTCGTTGAGCTCCTCCAGAAGACCCCTTTTGCTGGTTTTAAGGTTTTTAATTACGTCCCTGGCTGTCTTCATGGAGACCATTATGCTGGCAGACCAATGGTCAGTGAATCCTGTTGCCCTGCAAATGAACAGAGATACCGCATACTGGACCCTGGTCCACAGTCAGGTCCCCACCAGTGTTGTGCTCCTCTTACTGATAGAGAGCGCTACCCCTTCCCCACATTGTCTCCTGTTTAAGATTGCAGATTTCAAGGAAAGTATGCTAAAATGTGAGAATGGCCTTATTTGGAATTTCCCTTCAGGGAGATGCAGGGGGGAGGAAGAAGTGAAATGGTTCAGGTGTGGTTCCTGGAAGGTGGAAAATCAGGATATATAAAGAGTGTGGAAACAAAGAGGGATTCCAATATGGAGATCCGATAGAGAGAGATTCAATGGAAGGGAGATTGGAATCGGCCATTTTGTAAAGATGTGAACCATGTGAGCTTGGTTGGCCATGTGTGGCCAAGGCCTGGGGCCGCCTCTGACTGGCCCGGGCTAGCCGCATGTGTGCTAAAGGCAGTTAAGAAGTTTGCAGATTTGAACTCCGGGATTTGCAGATTTGTTTTGCTCAGTTTGACTTGTGTCTGGAAGAGGCCATGCAAAAGTTAGGTCTGAAAAGAAAGTGAACTTTGCTGGGTCCAGCACCATGATGTTTCTTCAACGACCTGGAGGACAAGGAGAAGACAGCATGCAGGAGCTGAAGCACGCCAAAGGAGCGTGCCAAAGAAAGATGTCTTCAAACACGTGGAGAAGAACTCTAACTGACTGACATTGGTGAGATGATCAGGACTGAGAGACTGAGGATTTTTGGGCAATCTGGGAAAGGACTTTGGACAATGTTGAGAAAGGTTTTGGACAATGTTAAAGTAATCTGAGTTTTACTTACATGTTTCTTTTGTAGTAATTAGGAAATCACTTTGTTAGAAATAAATTAGTCTGCACTGATAGCCTTGCTTTGACTTGGAATTTTGGTTGAGAAGGCTGGGGATGGTGGAAAGAACCCACAGTTTAAAAGAGGGTATACTGAGACAAACTAGTGTAAAGTTTAAACTGTTTTTTTCTAAGTTTTTCTTTATAGGTCTGAAAGAGGGAAAGAAAGCAGAGAGAAGCTGGTAGCTGATGTTTGCATATCAATAGTAGGCAGGTACAGTGAAAATGTTAATGTAAACTGCTAGTAGCCTGCTTTGTAGAGAGAAGCAGGCAAGTGTGTGTGAAAGTCAGAAAGGCTTTTCTGTTCACCCTGTTTCATTACTGAGACCTCCAAAGCGCTCCCCCTACACCTCTCTCCTCCTGAGTAGAAACACTGCTGCAGATAAACCAGCCTGGGTGGCTCTCTGCAACAAGGCCTAGACTTACCAATGGCCCAAAGGGCTTGGGAGTGGGTCAGAGCTGTGGTTTTAAGAAACCATCAGGCAAACAACTGAGAATCATCCAGATCAAGGGAGAAGATGATGATGAGATCAAGGGAGAAGATGACAATGGACTTAATGCCAGAGAAGAAATCTGTCCATTCCCTTTACACACTTTAGTCTAGAGAATTTGCAACCAATACTAAAACCAAGAATAGGTTAAGGCTGGGAACGGTGGCTCATGCCTGTAAGCTTCAGTCTATGAAGAGGCCGGGGCTAGGGATCGCGGTTTGAGTCCCGCTTGGGGCACGTAGCGAGACCTAGTTCCAAAATATAGCTGGGTGTGGTAGCATGCGCCTGTAATCCCAGCTACCTGGGAAGCTGAGGCTGGGGATTGCTTGAATCTGTGGTACCCCGGGCAACGAGTGCCTGCGGTTCCACAAGCAAGTATAGCAAGACCTAGTCTCAAAACAAAACAAAACAAAACAAAACAAAAAACCAAGAATAGGTTAAGCTCCTTAACACCAATTAGCGCTATTCTCTAACCACATACCTTATTTCCTCTTTTCTTCCCATTAAAATTCCTGCCTTGGTCTAACTTTTCTACCTGAATTCTTGAATTGTAATTTGTTGAGCCCAAATAAACTGTTTTAGTTGCCTCCTTAGTGTGTTAGGAGATGGATATCTGCTTTAGTCTTGCTTTTGGGAACATTGTTTCTTCTGAATACAAAAATATCATTCATTTTGGAAACTTTTGGAAACTTTAAAAAATACAAAAAAGTACCAGGTAGAAAAGCTCTAGCCACTCTTGATCTGGAGACAAACAGCATTGACATTGATGTTGTATGTCTTTACCAATAAGTATTCAAAGGGATTCCATTATAAAATAAAGACCCTAATTATGGTAGCACTTATATTTTTAAATACATGTGTTTTTCAGTATTCAGGAAATTTTTGCATGTTAAAGCTATACAATTGTCTTTTTAAGTATTTGAAGTGCTTAAAAATCAGACTTTTTTCAATTCACAAGGAAGATTAAACTCTTCAAAGGAACTTATATTGACTAAGTTATCAAATGGAGTGATTGTTCAGAGGTGTTTACTCTAATTCAGGTTAACTGAATATTAATCTGGGGGGAAGGGTGATCTTCATACAAAAATAACTTGATTTATAGGTAAAATAACAAAAATCACTTGCTGAAATCAAAAGTTGGCACAAAGACTGTAGATGCTTTCATTTTAGAAAGCCAATGTTAATTTGACACAAAAATGCTAGACCTTTAAAAAAAAATCTCACCTGATGTCATGGCGTGCTTATAACTCCCGCTACCTGGGAGGCTGAGACTAAGGATCACTTGAGTTCATGATTTCAGAACTACCCTGGGCAACATAGTGAGACCTAGTCTTTAAAAAAAAAAAGAAAAGAAAAAAAAGAAAAAATCTCACATTAACATTACATACAGATGAAAAAATGCTATTTTAAAAGCCCCTAATGCGCTAGATTATTCAAAAAAGAAAACTTTCTAAAACAAACTGCTAGAAATAAAATGTTTTCAAAAAATTGCTAATAATGAACTCTTGTGAGAGTAAAGAAATCTTAGGCCCAAAATTAAGAGAAAAAGGGCCCAGAAAAGTGGAACCTTTTATGTACCATGAATACAGTTTCTGATCCCAGAGGGTTAAGAAATTAGTTTCCTTAAATTGGAGGACAAGGGGCACAAAATTCTATACTTCAACTCCATACAGAGTAGGAAACCAAAAGAGCACCTTGTCCATATTAAGCTGGGGTCCAGTTACCCTCTTAGGGTAAGAGGGAATATAAATCAACTCCTATCCCATCATTACTTGGCAGGGGAGTGTTGCCTTAGCCCTAAACCAATCAGAGACGGGAAGGGATCCCTCAAAAAAAAAAAAAGTCATAAGCACTAGTTGACATGCACATGCCTTTGCAGCCCAAATTCACAGCCCAAATGGTTATAAAAAATGTCAGGCTGAGAAATAAACTAGCAGAAGACATGAAGCTGAATAGCAAGGGTAGTCAAGAAACACCAAGCTTTGAATTTACTGAAAGAGATCCAGGGGAGGAAAACTCCCATGTGCCCAAAGCCAAGTCAAACATTCTCCAAAGAACTTCCGTCTAGGTCTCTGGGAATCCCCAACATTACTTTTTCATGGATGACAAACAGCACACCCCACAAGAGAACAATCAAGTGTACAGTAAGCAAGGCATAAGGAAGTGAGAAGAACAGAAGCAAACCTATGAAATATGCATACATTTAGAAGCATTAGACAGACTGTAGAGCACTCACATATGGTACAGATAAATTAAAAAAAAACGAGTTTGCAACTTATCCTCAGGAACCAAGAAACTAAAAAGAGTTCCTAGCAGTAAAAAAAAATGGTCTTAATAAACTTAAAATTTAGTGTATAGCAACAAGGGAGGATTTGGATGAAGAGAGAACTGGAGGACAGACCAGAAGTAGTACCCTGCATGCAATTCAGAGGACAAAAGGATAGGAAGCTTGAAAAAGTATGGAAATGGGATAGTGGAATCTGCATGGAATAGGAAGTTCAGTGGAGAAGAAATAGACTGAGATAAGATTTATAAAAATGTTTGAGAAATACCCAGAAATAACTAATGAGACTAGTCCACAAGTTCTAGATCAAAGAATACAGGGTAGGATTTTTTTTTTAATCCACACTTAGGTTACAGTGAAATAGGCAAGAGAAAGAAAGAAACTAAAAGAAATTCTTAAAGAATTCAGAGTAACAGGAGGGGCAATAATTCTAACAAACGATTCCTTAACAAGCAATAACAACCAAAAAACAGATATCGCTCACATACTGAAGTTATATGGAAGCAACCCAACACTTCAGACTGTCAGCATCATGAGTCACTACAGACATGTAAATACACAGTGAGATACCACCTGTACCACTAGAATGGCTGAAGTGACAAAGACTGACCTCATCAAGTGTTGGTGAAAATATAGAGGAACTAAACTCTCAGTTGCAGCTGGTGAGATTATAACATGTAGGAAAATAGCTCAGCAGCTTCTTACCCAACTCACAAAATGTCATCAAGGATTAAATGAACTAGTGGATATCAAGAATTTAATAAAGCCAACCTGAGTAAAAGATAATTTTAATACAGTGATTAGATGTGTATGGCTGGGCAGGCCTTCTTCCTTCGCACCCAGTGCTGCCTAGGTGGCGTTTAGGTTACTTGATGGGGGTTGGCTGGGTGGCCTGCATCTCCCATGGGCCTCATGTTGAAAAACTGGTTACAATCATAGAAGCTATTGGCCAGTACAAGATTTTGGTCAAATGAACCTTGAGTGCAGGTAATGTCAGGTCAGTGAGGCAAATTGAGCCAGCAAATGAGTGCTGGACACACTCCACCTCCATCTCCACACTGAGGAGATTGCAGGTGTTGAAGATTACAACTCCCAGCAAGCCATGAGTCAAACTTCCTGAAGGGGCTACAGATGGCTGTAGGGGCAGTTAAGCTACTGTACTGGACTTAAAAACAACATATGGGTGTTCTTGCTTTAAAAAGGCTCTGAACATACTAAGTATGTAAATCCTCATTACCATGAACCCTTAGATTACAAATTTGCCTACTCAATGAAATGCATGTTTTCCCAAAATCAGTACCTGAGGCTGTTTTATAGAACATAATTATCACAATAAGGACAACCAACTATATATGTATATGTATATATATACAACAGTATATATATACATACACAGTATATATATACATACACACACACATATATATATATATATTACATTACCTTTAATTTACAGCAACTCACAGCCTTCCTGAATCCACTGACCAGGCTACCCCACACACTCCACCCTGGTGATGGAATGTTCTGGTGCTGGAATGTTCTGGTGCCATTCCCACTTTATTCTAGTCATAGAACTCTGGGTAAGAGAGGCCCTCAAGACAGAGAGAATGTTTATCAGTTTTGTGTTCTTAAAAAAGTGACTCAACCTCTCAGCATTGATTTTCTCATTTGTAAAATAGGATAAAGATATGTATCTTTAGGCTGGGCATGGTGGCACATGCCTGTAAGTGGCAGCCTAGGAAACCGCGGCCAGGGCCAAGGGATCACGGTTTGAGTCCCGCTGGGGGGCATGTAGTGAGACATAGCTCAAAAAAAATATAGCTGGGTGTGGTGGGGCATGCCTGTAATCCCAGCTACCTGGGAAGCTGAGGCTGGGGATTGCTTGAGTCTGTGGTACCCCGGGCAACATGAGCCTGTGGTTCGTAGTCTCAAAAAAGAGAGAGAGAGAGAGAGAGAGAGAGAAATGAGCAGAGACTAGGGAGACTTTTGGGAAGAGCAGAGAGGAGAATGGCAGACTGGTAAAGAGTAGCCCAAGTAACCAGGCTGGCAGAAGCCCCCTGGGAGAGTGAGCTGGTAGTCGTAAGGAGCCATGATGGCCAGCAGAAGAGTAGCCAGTGTTGACAGTGTGGCACCACAGCAAGGTGACATAGAGAGCTGGTACTGAAACCAGGTAAAAAGAAAAAAAACTTTTTGCCTTGAACGTGAACACCTATGCCTGCTTCTTCCTAGGAAGCAGGCTCCAAGCAGTTCATTAGCATTTTCACTGTTCGCCTACTATTGGTATGCAAAAATCAGCTACAGCTTCTCTCAGCATTCTTTCCCTCTCTCAGACCTAAAAAAGAAAAACTTAGAAACACAGTTTAAACTTTAGACAATTTTGTTTCAATTTACCCTCTTCTAGACTTCTGTGGGTTCTGTCCACCATCCCCAGCCATCTCACCAAAATCCCAAGCCAAAGCAAGACTCTCAGAGTGCAGACTAATTTATTTCTAACAAAGTGATTTCCTAATTACTACAAAAGAAACATGTAAGTAAAACTCTGATTACTTCAACATTGTCCAAAACCTTTCTCAACATTGTCCAAAGTCCTTTCCCAGATTGCCTAAATATCCTCAGTCTCTCAGTCCTGATCATCTCACCAACATCAGTCAGAATTCATCTCCATGTTTTCGAAGACATCTTCCTTTGGCATGCTCCAACTCTTCCATGCTGTCTTTTTCTTGTCCTCCTCCAGGTAGTAGAAAGAAGCTCTACAGTACTGGAACCAGCAAAGTTTACTTTCTTCTCAGGCCTGACTTTTGCACAGCCTCTCCCAGACACAAGTCAAACTCAGCAAAACAAACTCCAACCTGGAGTTCAAATCTCCAGACTCCTTAACTTCCTTTAACATACATGCTCCTAGCCTGGGTCAGCCAAAGGCTGCAGGCCCCAGACCTTGGCCACATGGCCAAGCTCACAAGGCTCACATCTTCATCCCACCAAGTGGCAGAATCCAAAACTGAATCTCAAATCCGAATTCAGAACCAGAATCCAAATCCAGAATCTCCATCCCTTTCTTTGTTCCAAACCTCTTTATATACCCTTTCTGTCCACAACCCCCTCCAACTCCCTCCCCGCATCTTCCAGGAACAGCTCCTGAGTTATCACATTACAAAGAAAAAAACTTTTACTTCTTCCTCCCCCTTGTATCTTTCTGAAAGGAAATACGAATCAGGGCCATTCTCTCATTTTAGCATATCTTCCTTGAAATCTGCAATCTTAAACAGGAGACAATGACACCCAGGTGGGTAGGCGCCCTCTATCAGTACCTGCAGATGGCTAGGGATTTGGAAAGCTGATTTGGGATCAACATTTGTTGAAGAAGTTTGAAAAGCCTTGGAGAAGTGGAACAGCTTGGAACACTGCAGAAAGAAGAAAAGAAGATGCTGGAGAAAGACTGGACTTGGCAGAGTGCCTACCCCTCAGGTTTGAAGGGGCAAAGGGGCACCATCATGGACATGTGTCTTTGGGACCTTTGGGACTGGAAATGGTGACTGGGGTAAGATAACTGGCCACTTACGGCTTTAAGGACTTTTTGTCTTCCCTGTTAATATTCCCTTGTAAATAAACCCTGTTGTTAATCATAATAAACACTGCATTTGAGTGGCAACTGCTATGCATGGGTGGTACGAACCTGAGGGAACCTGGGTGGCAGGAGCCGCATTTTAAATGTGGCTTTTTGGCAGTTGAGGCTTCTGCCCTTTTGACCCAATTTCAACACAAATCCCAAATTCTGTAGTTTTGAAGTCAACTCATGTAAATCTTAAGCTTTGCAACATGTTTCTTCTGAGTTCCTCACCAGAACAGGGCCGTTGCCCATGATGCCCATAGCCTCTTTTTCTGCTTTGGCCGCAGCCCCATTGGCCATTGCTGGACCCTCATGCCCCCTCAAAATGGTGGGTCTCTTGGTCACTCACACCTGTTTCTTTTATCCCTTTTACTTGTTCCCCCACCCCCTCTTAGAACAGAGCCCTGTCAATCCCACAAGCCACAAAAGGCAGTTTTCCTCTTCAGACACCCTTTTATCATCCTGAAAGAAAATTATGAATCCTGGTGAAGGGCCATCAGCAACATCCTGGCATAGTCAATATAGGTTTTGTTCACCTGAATCCTGAAACAATAAAGAAAGTCAAATCTGCAAAATACTGCCAAGCCTTACTTGAGATTTACAATACCAAAGCAAAAGGGAAGGAGCATTCTACTTTCTAGCTACAGTCCCATCTTCCATGTTACTATTAAGGTATATCACATTTCACAACACTAATTTTTTTTTTTACAGAGAAATTAGTTTACTGTTAAATATAAGTTTTATACAACAAATGATAACAGGAATAACTGTTCAAGAATGAAAGTTTTAATGCCTGTCTTATTCAACTGTCTTAAGCTGTAAAGCTGTTACAGTGATTAAGTTAATGTCCTGTGTTCCTGGGATGTGGCTGACAGAAACCTGCTGCTTTCCTTAGTTTATAAGTGGGATATGGGGGGCACAGAAGCAGTATATCACTGAGCTAGAGCTCTCCGACCTCACCAGATGCAGAGATAGGGCTGAGACTGGGTTCTTGGCTGGGTACATTGATTCACCTGATGGGTAGCAAAAGTTTGGATTGGGTCTCACATTAAGCACCACCAAAGTAAACAGTGTCTTCTCCCCTAATAGCACAGGCAGCTCCCTCCTCCCAGGGGACAGCACTCCCCTGGGAAAGGAAAACAAATGGATAGTAGCTCCTGCCTGGGTAGATAAAAATTTAATATATGTGCCCAAACATGCCTGCCATGTTTTACCTCTGCTTGGTTTTGGAATAAGAATGCAAATGTGTCATCTGAGCTTCGCAAAATGATAGAAAAAGACCTGCAAATGAGCAGTCAGGGCGCTGAGTCTCCCTTGACTCGGTAGCCCTCAGCTGAGCTTTCCTAATAAACTTTTTCTTTTGTCTTTATCTTCCTGTGTCTGGGGTGTTTGTGCTGAGCTGCATTTGATTCAGGGCCTAACACACCCACTTGTCAGACTGTAAATTCTGACAAATGACATGATAGGCTTTCCTAGATGTGGAGGCTCAAATGTGCTATTAGTCACCACGCAGCTTGAAGTAACATATTTTAGAAATAGGTTCCTTTTTAAAAAGAACATCTGTTTTATCACTACAGCATGTATAATGCAACATGAGTAAAATCCTAGCAAGTCTCACATTTACTTTTTTATTAGGTTTTTTTTTTTTACTTCTTTTTTCAAAATAATTTATTTTTATATATAGTTCACATCTTTGTATTTCCCAGGGTTCACCCACCACCTCCCCATCTGAACTGCTCCCCTTCATCCCCCCACCTGCTGTGTTCTTTAGTTTGGTTGTTAGCTTGTTTTGACTTAACTTCCTGGCCTTTTGCTTATTTTTCCTATGTCCTATATATTAGTGAAACCATTTGGTCTCTTTTTCTTTCTGACTTGATTCTGCTAATATGATTTCTTCTAGGTACATTCATGTTATTCATCATCTGTCATTTTTTAATTGATGGGTAATATTCCATTGTGTATGTGTGCATATATATATATATATATATATATATATATATATATATATATATATATATATATATATATATATACACACCACATCTTTTTCATCCATTCATCTGTTTTGGGACATTTGGGTTGTTTTCATGCCCTTGCAATTATAAATAGTGCTGCAATAAACATCCAAGTACAGGTGTCCCTTTGTATAAGTATTGAGGTCTCCTTTGGGTAGATTCTCAAGAAAGCGATTGCTGGGTCAAATGGTAGTTCCATTTTCATTAGTTTGAGGGTTCTCCACACAGCTTTCCATAGTGGCTGGATGAATTTACATTCCCAGCAGTGTAAGAGTGTTCCTTTCTCTCCACATCCACACCAGCACTTGTTGTTGCCCATTTTTGATGTGGACTATTCTTACTACATCCACTACATTAATGGTGGATGCAACATTAATGGCTGATCCAAAACCTACTTTATTATCCCCTATTATTGCTTTCCTATCTCCTTTATTTCTGGTCTGTCATTTACTTTGTCTTTCTTAAATAAACTTGCCTCTTTCAACTCACTTGCGTTTGTGTGTCTTTGGAAAACATATGTGGGTCCAAATGCTACTTCAGAAAGATAATGAGAACAGGCCCCGAATTGTTCACACCAGGTCCCCCAGATTTAATATCTAATCTGGTCGCAGCACAAACCTCCTCTAAAGTAGGATCCTAAACCCATGTTCTTGAGCTTCCTCATTAGCACTAGGGAGGTTATTTTGTCATAGCTCAGAAGGAAGGTAGCTGTACCTGAAACTATCTTTTATTTCGTTCCTACCCTTGTCCTTTTCTGTCCGAAAACCTTCCATGTTGTGAGCCCTTGCAGCACCCAGAATGGACACCACTGGACTGAAGAATCATTTCATAAAGCTGATGAGCTCTCTAACTTTTGCTTTTTTTTTTTTGCGACCAGGTCTCGCTATTTTTGCCCGTGGAACCCCAGGCTCTCTTTGCCCAGGGTACCACAGACTCAAGCAATTTCCAGCCTCACCTTCCCAGTTAGCTGGGATTACAGGCGCGCGCCACCACACCCAGCTATTTTTTTTGGAACTAGGTCTCGCTATGGGCCCCAGGCGGGACTCGAACCGCAATCCCTAGCCCCTGCCACTTCATAGGCTGAAACTTACAGGCATGAGCCACCGTGCTCGGCTAAATTTTGTTTTCTTAATGCTGTTAACAAGTAAGCATTTATTCTCTTCTTGGTACTGTGTAATTGGCTATTGAATGCAGGTTCTGGCTAAACAGTCCATAGCCCTCTGTCTTTGTGACATAGCATGAGGTGTATGAAACTTACTTTATGGTTTGAAACAATTGCTTTTGGCCTACTCAAAGGCTGATTTCTAATATCCCTGTAAGAAACAAAGGCTGGAGACCCATTGTTACATCTTTATCTCACCTCTAGTTCATTAGTGGGGTTGAAAGACTGGTTTACAGACAGATGACAGATTCTTGTGTGGTTGCTTCCCAGAGAGGGAAAGGGAAACCACTCCTGAGGGGAGATGCTCTTGCCTGAAACAGTCCTTTCTTTTCTTTTGCCATATACTCCTTGTGGGCATTAAGCTATATGGAAGCATATACAGGAACCCTATAGGCATCCAGGACCGCTCCTGCAATTCCTTATACCCACTTCTACGATTCTCCCACCCTAGTTTCCTCATGACTGAACCATTCAACCTAGCTGACATCCACCAAGTTCTAAGGGTTCTGCTGCTTATGCAGCAAAGAAAACATTGCCAGTTTTGCCCTGTTGTCTGAAACCGGGTGCAAACAGGGCACCCCAAAATTAAACAAGGAGACAGATACAAATACCAAGGGCTGTAGCAGAATCATGGGACAATGATAGACAGGTCACTGTCCGGGGGTTCTCACAATTGCAAGAGACCTCAGGTTCCAACAGCCATGAGATTTATTTTACAAAGACAAAGAGCTTAATGTAGCCATCCACCCAGTTACCTCACCAGATAAGCAGTGCTGGTTATCTGTCACTAGGAGTGGTCACCAGGAGTGCATCACCAACAAACAGCCTTAAGAGACACCAGGCCCAGGGTCTTTGGTGCTCTTGTCAAGAAATGTCAGAGACAGGACCGGAGGCTCAGTATCTAGAGGCCTCAGCTTCTCTTTCTTGGTGGTTAGTTATCTAGATGTGGTTGCTGGTCACCCTTCCTTTCAGAGGCCTTTCTCTTCTTCCCCGAGGCAGGAACAGTTCTTCTCAGAGGCTAGAGTGTACACATCCAAGGCTGGAGCCTCCAAGTGTATAGACTGGAGACCCCTTCTCTTTAGCTCTCATCCCACCTCCACCTCTGAGTGCCCCATCCTACAGTCTGATTGAACTGTCTCTCACTCCCATGACTGACTGGACTACTTTAGTGAGACTACCACAGCTGCTGTCAGTTCTTGTCTGGTCAGTCCACACTGGGGACCACTAGTTCAGCCTGTTTCTGCCTGTGAAATCTGTTATCAGTACGAGCTATGCAAGGATCCCTGAGTCTTCACACTTACTGGCATGAAAGCTGTTTCTCTCTTTTTTACATTTGACATTCTGAATCTCTCCAACGAGCCAATCTGACACATTAACTCGTGCCAAATGGAGGAAGAACGAGATATAATATGCACAGTTTAGCTGTGCTTGACACTGGAATGAGTAAAGGCGTCCAAAGCCTTCCAGTCATAGTCAGTCCTGGGGTGCTGTGTGTAGCTTGGTGATGGTACTTAACTGCACTGTATTACCTTTTTGAAAGTTGCTAAGAGAGTAATTTTAAAATTTCTCTTCACAGAGAACATTTTCTTACTGGTAACTGATCAATGTCAACTAGACTTATTATTACTAACTCATTTTGTAATTTATACAAATATTGAATCCTGGGCCGGGCACGGTGGCTCGTGCCTGTAAGCTTCAGCCTATGAAGCAGCCGGGGCTAGGGATCGTGGTTCGAGTCCCGCCTGGGGCCCGTAGCGAGACCTAGTTCCAAAAATATAGCTGGGAGTGGTGGCGCGCGCCTGTAATCCCAGCTACCTGGGAAGCTGAGGCTGGGGACTGCTTGAGTCTGGGGTACCCCGGGCAACGAGAGCCTGCGGTTCCACAGGCAAAAATAGCAAGACCTAGCCTCAAAAAAAAAAAAAAAACAAAAAAAAACAAATATTGAATCCTATTATACTTCTAAAAAATGTTAAGTCAGTCATGCCTCAATTACATAAAAGGGAAAATCCTGGAATTTTTTTTTAGGGATATAATACATCAACACAATGTATACAGACTGTACATATACCAGTGTGAGCAGAGTAACTGTTGTGATGGTCTTAATCTAAATCAATCAAGGACTCCATAGGTGGAATCCCAATTTTTTTTTTTTTTTTTTTTTTTGAGACTAGGTCTCGCTATTTTTGCCCATGGAACCGCAGGCTCTCGTTGCCTGGGGTACCACGGACTCAAGCCATCCCCAGCCTCAGCTTCCCGGGTAGCTGGGATTACAGGCGTACGCCACCACGCCCAGCTATTTTTTTTGGAACTAGGTCTCGCTACGGGCC
>PVHY01007066.1:0-69949 GCA_004024945.1 Uropsilus gracilis
TCCTTTTACCATCTTTTCCCAAACCAGAGTATGTGTGTATATGGGGGTGGGGGGGTGTGGGGAGGAATAAAACCTTTACCTTTCAATCTAATAAAGAAGGGCTGACAAAATCCTTCATCATTAACTCTTAAGCTTCCATACACTGTTACCTTTATCATTCAGATACCTGCTGTTTGCCTGCCCCAAGGCCCTCTCTCTCAAACAAACAAGCAAACAAAAACCTTCAGGAGTATTTAACTACCCTCAGTCTTTGCTTTGTAATACCAAACCCAGACTAAACTCTTAAAGTGATCAAACTATTTATTACTAAGCAAGCAAGAAAGTAATTACCTAAATGTATAAGAGATCTGTGTAAAAACCCCAGTTACCCCATTGTATGTGTGATATAATATATATATAATATATATATATATATATATAATAAACATGAAACATGAAAAATCTAGTTATCCCACCATATGCCCAAAACTATCCTTTCAGTCCCTGGTCATCTCACCATATGTCTGATCAGTCTAAGTTCATCAGCATGTTTTCCAAAAGCAGGATATTGTTCCTTTCCCCCTTTAGCGTGTTTTGGCTTCTTTCAAACAAATGGTCCAAGATGTGTATTTTGGTTTTTTTTAAAACAATGGCCTCACTCATGGCCTCTCTGAAAACATCCAAATCAAACTGGATAAGCTCCAACAAAGTTCAGCTCTCCAAACTCTTCAGACTTCTTCATTATACATCATCAATTTTTTTCATGCTAAGGCTATGATTTCACCAGCCCAAGGCTATGGACCTAGGCCACTTCACAGCCATCATGGCTGGGTCCTCATCCTTCCCAAAAATGACTGATCCTTTCTTTCTCTACTAAGTCCATTTTTATCTCCCTCATTTTTCTGCTCTTCCAGGAGTTAGTCCAGTCAATCATATTGATAGGGTGTGCTATCCCCCCACCATTGTCTGCTGTTTAAGATTGCAGGTTTCAAGGACAGATATGCTAAAATGTGAGAATGATCTTAGTTGGAATTTCCCTTCAGGGAGATGCAGGGGGGAGGGGGAGAAGAAGTGAAATGGTCCAGGTGTGGTTCCTGAAAGGCAAGAAATCAGAATATATAAAGGGTGTGGAGACAAAGAGAGAGATTCCAATATGGATATCGGATAGAGAGAGATTCATTGGTGGAGAGATTGGAATAGGCCATTTTGTAGAGTAAAGTTATGAGCCATGTGGCCAAGGCCTGGGGACCTGTAGCCTTTGGCTGACCCAGGCTGGCAGTATGTGTGCTAAATGCAGTTAAGAAGTTTGCAGATTTGAACTCCGTGTTGGAGTTTGTTTTGCTGAGTTTGACTTGTGTCTGGAAGAGGCCATGCGAAAGTCAGGCCTGAAAAGAAAGTAAACGTGGCTGGGTCCAGTATCATGAAGTTCCTGCTACCTGGAGGACAAGGAGAAGACAGTGTGGAAGACAAGGAGGAACACATCAAAGGAGCAGCCAAAGAAACATGTCTTCAAGCATCTGGAGATGAACTCTGACTGGACATTGGTGAGATGATCAGGACTGAGAGACTGAGGATTTTGGGAGAATCTGCAGAAAGGACTTTGGACAATGCTGAGAATGGTTTTGGGCAATGTTAAAGTAATCGGAGTTTCCCTTACATGTTTTGTGTGTAGTTATTAGGATAATTAGGAAATAACTTTGTTAGAAATAAATTAGTCTGCACTGATAGTCTTGCATTGGTTCGATATTTTCGCTGAGAAGACAGGGGATGGTGGAAAGAAATCACAAGTTTAAAAGAAGGTAAACTGAGGCAAACTAGTGTGAGAAACAGGCCTGTATGTGTTTAAGTCAAAGTCAAAAAGTTCCTTAGTGGTTGCCCTGTTTCAATATTACATCACAAAAGCCTTGCTTTTCTTTTTTCCTTCCCTTCTAACCTTCTGAAAGTTTTGTTCACCTGGGTTCTGAAACACTCAAGTTAGCAAATCAAATCTCCAATATATTACTGAAATCTAGTGGAGAGAGACTCTATAACTATTACCTATAGCTCAATATTCTCTTCTTCTAGCTTCTCCCGAAGAAGCAAACTCAAAGTTGTAGTACCTTGAGTCTTTTACGGACTCCCTATCTTTTGTTATTCAAAATTTTCTACTGCTTGCCAGTAGCTTTTCTTGACTCTCTCTCCAGGATCAGAGCTAAAAAAAAAAGTCTTACCTGCAGTTTAACCTTATTTGGGTCCTTTGCCACCCACAGCCATTTCACTAAAATTCCAAGTAAAAACAAGACTCTTAGAGTGTGGATTAATTTACTACTAAACAAAGTGATCATCTAATTATTTATTGCAGAAAGAAACATATACCCCAAATTACCCCAAGATTGTCCAAAACCTCCAGTCTCTAAATCCCATTGACCTCACCACTTGTCCAGTTCTGCAGAGTTGATTAACACATGCATGAAGAGTAGGGCATCTTACTCTGGAAAGCTCCAGCTTCCAAACATGTAGTCAAAGATGTGATGGCATGTAGTTGAAGGCATGTTGCTGTCTCCTCCTTGCTTTCCTCTTCCAGGTAGTAGAAAGAAACTCTACAGTACAGGAACCAGCAAAACTTATTTTCTTCTTGCTCACATGGCCTTTAAAGAAACATTTCAGTCAAATTCAGTAAGACAAACTCCAACATGGAATTCAAATCTCCTACAGCTTTAGCTTTCAGCAGTCACATTCAGGTTATGCTTACTAAAATCCATGAGTTTACCAGCTTGATTCAAAGGCCCCAGACCTCTGGCCCCTTGGCCCCCATGGTCTGACTTCCATCTTTCCTCCCAAAATGGCTAAATTCCAAAATGGCTGATCTCATTCTTTGTTCTCAACCCAATATTTATACTTGCAAATTTTGTTTCCCACCTTCTGGGAACAGTCTTGTGAGTTATCACATTACAAAAGAAAAAAAAAAAAAAAAAAAAAACTGTTTTCCTTCTTCCTGCCCCTTGTATCTTTCTGAAAGTAAATTCTAATCAAGGCCATTCTCACATTTTGGCATTTCCTCCTTGAAATTGTAATCCTAAAGTAACAGTAGAATATGGCACCCAGGGGGGAGGTACTTCTGAAATTTACAATTCTAAAGCAAAAGGGAAATATTTCTATTATCAAAGCATAACATCAGCCCTGTTAATGGCAGATGCCACATGTCACTCTAAAAGCAGAGCAATGTATGGATACCAGACATTAAAAATGTCTCACTGTATGTCCTGACTCAAGATAAGTCTTACTAAAAAAAAAAAAGAAAAAAAGATTAGTTTATGTGTGCTTTTTTTGGTTGTAATAAATATTTTAAATATATACACACATGAATAAAAATTAGTAATGTACATTATGATGGTATTTTAATTTTCCAACAAGAAAAGTTAATGACTTCTAGTTGATTTAGGTAATAAGAATGCCTGTGAATTGAAATACTTATTTATGTTACTTTTCAACTTCTCTTAAATTACTTTCTAGTTAACTTCTATTTCATGTCATTTTGATGTACAAATCAGTAGTCACAATTATCAAATATTTTAATTATGCACTGCATCTAAACCATCCATTTCTCTATTAATTATAGGCAATTCTGGAATTAATACTCATGGCTATTAATTGTAATATAATTAGAGATATACATTGTGAGAATCACTGAAGATTTCTATGCTTTGACTTTAAAGTACATTTGTAGGCCAGTATTTCAGATGTGAGAAAAACAAATGTGTTAAAATTGTATTAGCTCTTCTAATAGTGAGGCAATGTCTAAATTGATCTTAAAAATGTTCAATTTAGCTGAAATCTTCTTTGTCAAGTAATCAATATGTTTACTGAATGATAAAAATAATGTCAAGAAGCTAGCAAAACTAAAACTCATTTGGAAAATATAATGTGGGTCAGGGAAAATTCAACAACTTGAACTTCACCATCATTAGTCAAATGTGACGATATGTGAGATAAAAGTGGAACATCTGTCTTAATTTTCCAAAGGATAAGAGTGAGGTATGTAGTTCACTTCCTGAGAGAAAACACTGATTTAAAAAGAAAAACCTTGGTAAAACTGTGTATGCAGAGTATATGGTGTTACTCTCATTGATAGCTTTACTTCTGATTTGAGATCATTTATAAATATTTTATGAGTTGAATCAAAATATAAATTTCATTAAAAAAAGAACATATAAGTGATATCTAATTAAATGCTATTTGTTCTGGTCTTGGGCTCTTACTTTTCATCTATAGTCCATGTGTACATAGGTCAAGATATAAAGCATATATTAAACTGGATTAACTATCAGTTATTGTTCAGTGGAAGCAGATAATTTAGCAGCCCAATACTCCCCCAACAACTCCCTTGGTGTTTTGTTATTGTGATCACAGTAATCGTTATTTAAATTGTGAAAAATAGACATGGCTATGAAAAGAAGATAGCCTTGAAGAAATGTCCTTGATGCTGAACAAGGCTTATACAAATGGCAACCTATTGAGTGCAGAATAAATGAGGTAATTACCATTGAGTTTTATAGATGGAAAAGCTGAGTCACTGGGAGGTTAAGAGATTTGCCCAAGGTCACAGGAGAAGTCATTAGCATTGTTATGCTGTTCTACTTATTTTATATTTTTATATTTTATCTGGTACAGTAAGAAGCACTGAAAGATAAATAGTATCCATATACACAGCAAGTTCACTCTTGCAATTTAGTATTTACACAAAAACTATGAAAACAAGTTTATGTTTTTGTTTTGCTTTGCTTTGCTTTCCCCCCACATAAATGGCTGATCTCATTTAATTTCCTTTGTTTTTATTAAAGCAGAAATCAGTTTATTCCCATAATGACTAATAGAATAGTTGTCAGTTAGAATAGGGAAGTTTCATCACAGTGTATTGGAAAATGAATGTACGTCTGTCAGTACAATTCTCCTCTAATTACTGATTTATGTAGAAATTACTACATGAATTACAGAAAGTCAGTAAACTAAATAAAAAAATTAGTACTAAACCTATAACAAATATATTTCTATGCTTTCATTATTCTGACATAAATTAGATAGAATTTTTAACAGAAGTTTAATATAGTATGGCATACATGGGATATATAATATTCAGATGCCATTTAATTTCTTATGTAATTAAAATGTGTTGTGTTTTAGTTTCACGTAAATGGTATTTTCAAATAGTCATATTTATAGTTGCCCTGGATAGCATACTGATCTGCCATCTAAAAGTTCACTATATGAATAAGGATGAAACTGTAGGTTTGAAATAGAGGTTGATTCTGCTTTCTATATTGACACAGTTCCTTACATAGTGATAGGGGGCACTACCCCTCTGGGTGTCATTGTCTCCTGTTTAATATTGCAAATTTTAAGGAGGATATGCTAAAATCTGAGAATGGCCTTGATTTGAATTTCCTTTCAAAAAGATACAAGGGGGAAGAAGAAGTAAAATAGGTTTTTTCTTTGTTAGATGATAACTCAGGAGCTGTTCCTGGAAGGTGGGAAAATAGAAATAAGAATATATAAAGAGGGTTGGAACAAAGAAATTTTCAGTCATGTGTGGGATGAGCATTTTGGTCAGGGCCTTTTGAGGATGAAGACATGAGCCATGTAAGCTTGGCCATGTGGTCAAGGCCTGGGGTCTGCAGCCTTTGGCTGGCCAAGGTTAGGAGCATGCGTGTTAAAGGCAGCTAAGCAGTTAGGATATTTGAACTCCATGCTGGAGTTTGTTTCGCTAAGTTTGACTTGTGTCTGGGAGAGACTGTGCAAAAGTCAGGCCTGAAAAGAAAGTGAGCTTTGCTGGTCCTGGTACCATAGAGCTTTTTTTCTACTACCTGAAGGAGAACAAGGAGAAGACAGCATGGAAGAGTTGGAGCACACCAAAGGAGCACGCCAAAGAAAGATGTCTTCAGGCACATGGAGATGAACCCTGACTGATGTTGGTGAGATGATCAGGGCTGAGAGACTGAGGATTTTTGGACAATCTGGAGAAAGGACTTTGGATAATGTTGAGAAAGGTTTTGGACAATGTTAAAGTAATTTGGAGTTTTATATATATATGTTTCTTTTTGCAGTAATTAGAAAATAACTTTGTTTAGTAATGAATTAGTCCACTCTGAGAGTCTTGCTTTGGCTTGGGATTTTGGTGAGAAGGCTGGGGATGGTGGACAGAACCCATGGAAGTTTAAAAGAGGGGAAACTGAGGCAAGCTAGTCTAAAGTTTAAATTGTGTTTCTAAGTTTTTCTTTTTTGGGTCTGAGAGAGGGAGAGAGAGCTGGGGAAAAACTGGTAACTGATTTTTGATTACCAATGGTATGTGAACAGTGAGGATGCTAATTTGGACCCTGCTTCCTTGGGAAAAGCAGGCAGATATGTTCAAAGTTCGGGAAAACGTCCTTTTTTTTTTCTTTTCACCTGGTTTCAATAGTTTTATATTTCTCCCTTCATTGGCTGTTTACCAAAGAACATGTACAAATGCACCTTTTTGCTATATTTCTTCACAAATAGACATATAACTCTGAATAAGCTCATGTTGGATTTCTTAATGAGTATGTCCAAAATATGTGAAAATATGTGCACATATATAATCACTGGACAATTGATCGAAGATACTGTATACATTAAAATTGAGTTCTCTCCCTCTCTCTATATATATGTATAGGTATATATACATACACATGTATATGTATACATATATACATATCATATACATATACACATCTCCATCAAATTGGCACTCTTGTCTTTCTCAAGGGCAGATGGAGAACCCAGGAGCTGAGTCCTCTGGGGCTTCCTCACTTCCCCAGCACTAGGTTCCAGAGGATCGAGAGCTGTATGAAAGCGGAGGAGAAGTGACCCTGGTGAAGCGTGGAGCCACAGTGACACTCAGACAGGCCTGCCTTGGGAGACCCGCCTGAGCCCCACCTGTGTTAGTGGGATTCATCTGGTGCCAACTGGAGTGACAGGATTGGGAATCAAGGACACAACCTGGCATTTTTTACCAAAAGTGCCCTAAGACTGAGGTAAACCCCACGGAGCTCCTTGAGGAGCGGGAGTGGAGCTCTATTCTGTTTGGAACACCTGTGAGGGTCTGGACTCTTTTAGTTCGTTTTTCCCATATCTGGAAATAAACCTCTGGTCTATCTTGGTTGCTAAGGTTTGATATCCGAGCAGGTGTTGCGCACAGGTGGAAGAACCCACATTAAAAGAATTTAAAAGGGAGTAGTCCCTATCCCCCCCAAAACACTATCTCCTCGTTTCTTAAAATACATTTTTCTTTCCTGGTTAAATGTTTATTTTCTATCTCTTTCAATTTTCACTAAGTTCTTACTGTACTTTTTCATGTGAGTTTTTGTACCCATCATTTTTTTCTCATTGGGACCTTTAGTATTTGTTTCTGTCCTCACTCTTCTTTCTTATCTATATAATTTCCATTGATGATTCTCTAATATTCTTAATTCTCTAGCTCCAGACATACTACTTTTGGGATACTTTGGTGATTTAAATTCAAAATGGCAGTAATTGAATTTAATCTCTGTTAGCCAAAGTATTTCAGAGAGAATAAAGACAGTCAAATTCAGTCATCTTTCATTGATAAGTCTATATTCAACAAATTTCACATTTATTCAGTTGCAGAAACTGCCTTCCTATCATTGATGCTTTTCTCTCATAGGTAATTCATAGCTGGTTAGTCAAAAAGCCTTGTTTATTTTCTTTCAATGATTATAATATTTTTACACTTTTTTCATATTTTTTATCAACACCACCTAATTTTCCATTATTAATATCCTGTCTGGGCTGTTGCATCCTCAACTGAATACCCTCTTATCAACTCTGTCTTATTCTCCCAGATGGAAGAGAAACCTTCTAAATAGATAAGAATTTTCTTTTAAGGAAATACATTAAAACATTTACATTTGAGTTGGTCTGAAATACTGTTATCTAATATTTCTTTTCCTTGAAGAAGGATTATAGATTGCCAGTTTTGTAAATTCAAACTGACAACATGATTTTAGTTAATGGGCTGGGGAAGGGGGGAGAATGGTAGAGATCATCACAAACTTACTATAGTCTTTCTTATTTGCATCATGTTATTTGACAATACACCAGAAAATGAATATTGGCTATATACATAAACAAATGTATTCATAAGGAATCAGGAAGAAACACTCATAACAATTACAGTGCTCATTTCTTTAACTGGTCATGGATTGATAACTGTCTTCTTTCATTACCCACTTCATATTCTTTATATTCTCAGATGGCAGCTCACTTGGTCATGGCTCTTTACCTGATGGGGTAACCCAAATCTTAATTCCTGAGATGTCTGGGCCACTAGTAGTCATGTGTGGATTAAATAGCAATAGTCTTCAATTGACCTTAATCACAATACAGGGTAGTGCTGAAGTATATGAAGGGATCTCCTAAATTCTAAACACATTCTTCTTTCATATCTCTAGTGTGGAATAACAGTTCAATTTTGCCTTGATAATCAGAGTCAGTCACCCCTACCAGCATTGTAACTCCTTTCTTTTCCTATTTATTCAAAGGCAAAACTTATGTGTGAGCAGCTAGCAAGTTTAATTTCTAGCTAGGTGAGATCAGTTGTGTTTCCTGATAGATGACTTCTACCCTTTGAAACCAGTACCTACAGACCAGTAGAGGAAGAAGTCACAGAGACAAGAATCAAAATGTTTACTAATGGGTCATTTAGGACACCTCCAATTTTACCCCTTGATTCTAGCACCAAGGAACTCTGACTTTGGGAGAAACAGGACTATATATTGTATGTTGATTTTGTGGACACTCCTAGAAAACTGCCCCAAACCTTCAAGATACTGTAGTATGGCTGACTCTAATTAACTTTAAAAGGCTATTCTTTCAAGATTATTGTATAGTTCCACATCAGCTGCTTCAGGGTGCTGGAGAAAATGGTAAGACCAGTAAATTCCAAGACCATGGACCAGTTATAACACTTAATTTACTATGAAATAAATTCCATGATGGTCAGAAGCAATGCTGTGTAGGATACAATTATGGTGAATAGGATGTCCTATATAGTCTGTGGTGTGGCTTTGGAAAGAGTTATATTCAAAGGAGACAAATATATTTCCAGAGTAACTGTCTAAAAACAAAATGGTACACTTTTTATCATGGAAGACATTCAAGGTAATCAATCTTCTGCCAAGTAGCTGGCTGATTATGCTGGGGAATACTGCCATATTTGACATTCAATGCTGTCTTTGCTGCTGGCAGATTGAAGACAGTAGCGACTGTCCCCAGATTAAGCTTGGGTGAGTGGTAGTCTATGATGGTGACCCCATGCACAACTCCAAAACTACCACCATGACTACTTTGTTCATAAAACCACTGGATAATGGTTGAAGTGGATAAGGAGAGACAAATGATCTCCAAAGAACAGATGATTTTATGTCATTATTACAAATTTTTTCTACTAAGGTAACCCTTTGCTGAGCACTCATAAGAGATACAAGTATCTTTGTGCTATTCATCCATTCACAGAAGCCTAGTCCATATTTCCTTCCCCAAATTTGCTGGACTTCAATTTTCCAAAATTCACAGTTCTTTCAAGTTCCAGACCATCTAAATAGACCATTGAACACAATCCATATTTCAGCTTGTAATCACATATCTAGCCATTTGTTCTTCTAAGAAAAGGAAAGCAGTTACACTGCTCATTGTTTTGTTTATTAGGATTATCTCCTTTCATTACTGTCCTTTAGGATAGTCTCAGAAAGGACTTGCAGCATTGTAGCTGTTCACTTTCACGTGATGCCTGTACACCTTGCAGAACCTTCATTGAGTTAGTTAGTTGCAAGGTGTTTTATTCTTGTTTAGTTTTTTTGTTTTTATTTTTTGCCTATGGCAACTGATGATAAGGACACCCCATGAAACCATACATGCAGACCAAGAGAGAGAAAGTAGAGAGGAATGTGACCATAGGCCTTTGAACTGCTTCCCTCATGTACCTAATCTGAATCTTCAGGGACCACTCAGTTCTTATCTCTTATATACCATCTCCACTTGGTGATGGGAGTATATCTAACAAGTAATCTTTGAAGAATTATTTTTAAAAAATCATTTCCTTTTCCCCAAAACACAGTTAATATGGTAAAAAATAAAAAGTCTCTTTGGTAGTAGAATGGGAGAACAGTTAATCATATAAATTGTTGGCAGTGTACAGATGCTCTTCCTCAAGTGAACTTGAACTCTCCTTTATTCAACTATTTCTGGGTTTGTAAACT
This sequence comes from Uropsilus gracilis, assembly GCA_004024945.1. Classification (NCBI taxonomy): domain Eukaryota; kingdom Metazoa; phylum Chordata; class Mammalia; order Eulipotyphla; family Talpidae; genus Uropsilus; species Uropsilus gracilis. The sequence continues at coordinate 10,251 of PVHY01007066.1, forward strand.
GAAAATCAATTGAGGGGCCATGTATCTGTTTTTAAGATTCCTGTAAGACTTTTGTTCACTTTGCCTAGTAATACTCTGCCTATATAGATCAAGTAAGAATTTTAATTTCTAATTTTTTATTAATATTCTAGGAATACCATAAGCAATTGGAAATGCCATTGTTTCTGCAACTTACACTATTCTGCATGTAGGTTTGACTCTACTGGCCATTATATTACCCAGAACAATCTTTATTTTGTTGCATGATTGCCAACTCTTGGGAACTGCCACCCCAGAATTCAATTACTCTCATTGTGTGTAGATTCTCCAGATTAGTGATAGTTCTTCCCATTCCAGGCACTATTCTGCCATTCAGAGCACTCATAAATCTCTTCAGGAGTGCTGAAACTGCCCTCCCAGATTTTACATTGGTATCATGAAATGTGTTCCCTCTGTTCTCTCTCAGAAGGGTTGAGCAAAACCCTAAATGGCAAATTCTAACTTTTCAATATCCCTAAGCTTTTGAACTGTTTCCTCTATGGTATAACAAAACAAGTATAGCATGTGGGTTGCCTTTATTGTGGGCCACCTTTGATTGACTTTTTGTTGTTTGTTTTGTTTTGTTTTCATTTTTCCTATTCAAGTCTTGAACTGTTTGGATGATGCTGGCCCATGTTATAATAGTCTGCTATAGTCAAAATCCACTAACAGAAAATTTAATCTCTAAAACTTTCCTTCGCATAAACCTCCAGAATTATGTTTGAACAAACACCAGAGGATAATGGTAGCCAAGCTGACACATCAAATTCACCATTGTACTCACTATGGAAGCTAGAAGTACTAGACACTTTTTTTCCCCACTGCCTTAGCAGGAAAGATATGGTACAGGCTGAAATGTGCCATGAACCTGATCCAGAAATGGAGCTTGATGTCAGTGATATCTTTGAGCAAGGTGTGAGAAACTGCCTGTAATAATTATGATGTCTACCATAAAATGGTAGTGGTAGGATTTTATATAGACCTCCTTAGTTCAAACTTTATGATCTACTATAACATTTGGTGAATATATTTATACAGATACACACACATTTCGTTTTTTTCCTATATTATTAGCCTAGAACGAATTACTGTTACTAAGACTCATGGGTATTTTTTAAATATCTTGTAGCAAGATGCTGAAGTCCTTCGTACTAAATGTAAAGTGCTTTTAAGTTTTGTTAAATAACCTGTACCACTTACAGCATCTCCTTCTGTTTGAATTCTACTTCTTATCTTTTGTGTAACTTTTTCTACTTGTACCACTCTTTCATTATTGACTTATTGAACAGGTCAACAAGACTTACTCAAAAAGCTTTTAAAAAACCACTGTTCTAGAACTCTCCAAGATAAAGCTCTTAATCTCTCACCAATTTGGACAATTTTTAGTACCTCTGTTATGTTTATTTTGCCTACTTCTATCAAACACATAATACTCTATTATGTTAAAAATTGTCATACTTCTTGGGTATTTTCATTAGATTTTAAATACATAAGGACAGACACTATCAAATAATTCCCTTTTGTCTTAGCTGCTATGCAATACCTATTATACAGTATATAGTTATCAATTTTTGAAACAATATTGGAATAAATAACACCAAAAAAAAAAAACTTAAGAAAAGAAAAATAAGAGAACAGAGAATCATGACAATCTGAAAATTATTTTGAGTCAAGAGTTTACATGTGTAGAAAAGTGAATTTCACTGAAGTATAAAGAGCTGGTGGAGAAATACCTTTTTATTTTCTCCCAGGAATTTCAGTTAAATACACATAGAAAATTTACAGAATCACATTTTCAACATAAGCAAGTTTTAGATAAAATTGTTCTTAAAAGGTATAAAATCCTTCAATCTAGATAAGTCATTGATAATATATTTAGTATATTCCTTCTGCATTTGAGAATTCTACTTCTACTATTTTATAATTAGAACTTTCACTAAATCTGTAAATCATCAATAAAAGTGACACTGAGCAAGAGGGGAAAGGTGGAAAGGAGATAGCAATGGATGAATGGTCAGACAAATATGCTCTGTAAGGTGTACTTGAAATCAATCACTATTAATCTTGTTCAGTTAGGTGAGCAATTGTTTAACTAGACTGCTTTTCTGAAGTCACCACTTGCTTAAGTCATTTTTTTCTATGTCTTTATTGATTGTCAATGGGGTTGTCATTTTGACTAATGTATTTATTTATGGATGTAAAGTAATGATGATCTTGTCCTTAGGCTTGTGGGAAAATGATGGTCCGCTGGATTTTAAGAAGGAGATACACAGAAAAGAAGTTAGATTTTTAATTTTTTAAAGTAGAATACGCATAGGCAAGGAAGGGGGAAATAGTAATATATATGAGAAAAAAAGGGTTTTTTAAATTATATATATGTGTATTTATTGTATTATTTAATAATGAAGTATACATTTATATATTCATACTTTTCTAAAATTATATTTTCCTTGTAAGTTTCCACTTGGATGATTTAGGGAGGAGTTATTACAAGGCAAATTATATAATTGGGCTCCCAGCTCCCCAGTCGTTCTTCATTACAAAATAGTTTTGTTTTATTTAGGATTTGATGTAAATTCTGGCCGTATATTCAGTTCAATTATTCTCACACTCTTTAAGGCTGGGCCAGTGATTCTGGAATCTTGGGGGCTAAGTAGTCAGTATGTCTTTCCACTGCAAATTTTCTCCCTCCCTTCCTTTCTCAGCTTGTTCCTTAGATGGGTTGGTTGGACAAGTAAATGTATTGGTGTAGTTTTGAGCCCATCCCTGTTGGATTTTCCTACTAATCTAGGACATTAATACATGGACTCAAAATAATATGAGATACTCTTGCTCTTTCCTACTGGTGGAATATGTGAAGGGTCATCTCCCATTCTTCACTGGACAGTCACATCTTTCTTTTCTACCCTCTACTCTTTCTAGATAAGCATAACTCTTGCAGGGATATCAAATGTCCCATAAGCAGTTATTGTGTCAGAAAATACTTCCATTGGAAACACTACATTCTCCTAAATGGAGGTTTTGTCTCTTCTCTCCAAGAATTTTCATGTTAATTGGGGCTAGGGATGAATGAAAGGAGTTGATATATTGGAAGGTGGTATTTACTGAAATGAGAATTATCAAAGAAATCTTAGGTCTCAACTGATGAGGTTTTTCTGAATTTAGAAAGAAGGGAACTTAGATCTCTTAGTTGTTTAACTATTCATTTGTAACTCTGAGCATACACAAAAAAATCTCACATTATATATAATAATTTCTAACTAAAGTTCTTACATATAAATAGATGACAAAATACTAAATACATGCCAACAGTATTGCAATTGCAAAATCTAATTTGTTTTTCTGAACTATACTGGAAAATAGATTGATGACATCTTTGGAATCAAGTATTTCAAATGATGCAAACCTACTTTAAATTAAAAAGCTTAACAAAAATGTTAAATCCCTACTTAATAAACATACACACATACTCACACACACTGTACTAAAAAGAAATTTTAATTTGAATTAGCTAATAAATGTGTTACTGTAATTACATTTATTAAATTGTATGTGCTGGACAAACATATGGTATAAAATATATGAAATAAACAGTAAGGATAAATAGGATGTTTTCTTTTGCTCTTTTTTATAAAAACAAAAACTATGATACAAACATTTTTCTATTCTATTTATATATTTGTTTTACATGATTGTCAGCCACTGTTCTCCCACCACCGGTTCTCCCACCACCCTGTCACCTGAAAGCCATCATCTTAATCTTTTGTGCCCCTTCCACCCGACTTCCTCCTCCCCCTCTCTTGCTCTATATTTCAGTTCTGCTGATATTAAGTTTTAATTTTTTCTTGTCTCTTTGTTTTCTCTACCTCCCTCATGAGTGAGACCATCCAGTATTTCCCTTTTTCTTTCTGGCTTATTTTTGCTAGCATGAGTCCTACAAAAATCTTATATAACTAAAAATTGAATCAACATAATCATTTAGTTAGTTGCTACCCATAGAAAAATTAGGGGAGCTGTGCTAATATTGTGCAATTTAAAAACATTTTGCACAATTTTATGAAGAATGATATGTTAACTTGAATTTATTAGCCTATGCAATTGAGAAATGAATCTCGAGCTAGCAGAAAAAACTAACAATAAAATAAATTATCTTTCAGTTTTGTTAATAGTAGAGTGCAAACGTTTGTTGGAGAATTAAATCACCTTATTAATAGATTTGACTATAAACTATCATCCTATACACCTCCAATACCCCCTCATATTAAAAAGAAATTTGAAATATAGACATATTAGGACAATTTACAAATAATATTTGGTAAGAAAAGAAGATCATTTCTTTTAGTTTCACTTCTATGGACATAAATAAGCTTTTATAAAAACGTTAGCTATAGTAGCATTTCCACTGCAATTTAAGAATAAATTATTAAAACAATATGCATCTTTTTATTCTCAATAAACCAGTAATTAATACTTTTCTTCTTGGAATTCACTAGTTTAGTAATTTAGATGCACAAAAAGCATTTGCATAATGATTCTGTTAGTTACCATCACTGTAATCAAGAGCAAAAGCATCCTGTTTTGTTTGTGAAGTTAGAGGCAGCCATATTACCATGGGAGAAGAAGAGATAGTTTGCATGTGTTCACCCTATCAAAGCATAAATACATGATGGAAATCCAATAATAGCAAATGAAGAAAATAGCTTCTTGCAAAAAATAAGTCTTGAATGGAGTGAAAAATTAAATAGTTGGTAAAATATTAGAATCTACATAGATAGCCATATCACTTGAAACACTTCCATTTGTTTTGTTTGGTTTGTATGTTTGCATGGGTAGGATTATCAAGAATGCAGGCTTTAAATATTTTCAGTGATTAAAAGGGAAAACAGTATTTTAGAAAAAAATATTTTGAGTTGAAATGGACTTTTAATGTTGTTGATAAAATTTAATGATAAAAATCATTAAAAATCAGCCGTATCATGAGTTAAATAAGACTATAAATGCTGGGTACACAATGGGATATTATCTGATAAACTAATAGCTTTGCTTTTTTTGCTAAAATATACTTATCTGGACTGGGTCAATCATTTGCCTTAGCTGCTGATTAAAATGATGTAATATAAATTCAACTTTAGGAGGAAATTACAAACAAATACTATGGCATTAATGATGCCTTAGCTGAATGATTATCAGTCACTATGGAGTGTTTATGTCAGGCCACGAGAAAGACTTTCTTGGAACAAAAAGTGACATTAGTCTGGATTTTCAAATCCATTTATACTTAATTTACAATTCATAAGATTGCCATGCTAGTTGAAGTAATGGTTAGTATCTGCTCCTCTTCATTATTGAAAATTATAATCAGATATTTACAATAGGATATTAAGAAAGTAAGAAACAAAAAGTTAACAAATTGATATACTAGTGTAACAACATTTTCACTTAAGATTTTGTAATTTTCTTTGCCTTTGTATCCCTCTTCCTTCTTTCCTCCTGCCTCCTATGTCTTCCTCCTTCTACTTTTCTCCCGCTTCCTCTTCCTTTTCACATTATTCTAGTACTATATTGATATGTTATATATGTTATAATATATTATATATGATATATCATATATTGATATAATATGAAGCTAAAAAAAGGTATTTGACAATCTGGCACTTTCCTCTAATAATATGCATAACAAATTTGAGATGAAATTACTATATGTTGTTGAATATTCTTAATTTTGATTACACTACAGCTAATCACTTATCTCAATTTATTCCATGGTATGCCAAAAATATGTTTCAGTTCCATCTCTCAATTCTGTCATTATGTTATCTAGAAATACTTGCCTGACTTTCTTACTTCATTAGAAATGCATTCCTCTTTATGAAACCATAAACATTTCTAAATATAGCTTTATTATTGTATCTAACCCAATTTTATAATGACAAATGTTTATATGTCTTTTCATACAAAATCATGGAAACTTTGAGAAGAAATAATTTCAAAATATTATTTCATTTAGAATTGGCCTGGTACTTGAAACATGATTGAAGCATAAATCTATGCATTAGTAAATTAAGTGAATTAGTATGTATTTAAGTAATATTTTATCTTTTTAAGAAACTATATTAAATGTAAAAAACATGAAATTAATCCCATTAATAAACATACTCTTCTAGTAGTATAAAAAAAGTATTAGAATTTAACAATGACTATTTTTAGATTTCTTACTTCTCACCAATATGATAGTATGAAACAGTACTGACATACTCTTGACTGAAATAGATCTATTCGCCTATATCTTTCCTCTGAGTTCTCTATTATATTCTTTATATAAAATTTAAAATATATTGCTTATGCACTATAAGTCAAATATATGCTTGGAGTCAAAGATAACTATTTTATACTGGTTTATGATGCTAATTGTCAACAGAAACTTTTTATATTAATATAAAAATGATATTTTCCTTCATATTTTCTTTTCATAATGTGTTTAACAAATCTTTTCCTAAGCAGATACTAAAATTTTTCAGCAAACATTTTAAAACTCCTTGATTCAATTTTAAATTTTTATTCTACCTGTAAGTAATATTTATATGTGATGTGAGATGGGTGATTTATTCCTTGTATTTAAACACATTTATTTGTTTATGCACATTTTTATTGTATTTTCTATAAAAATGGTAAGATAGAAGATGATATATAAATATCACTCATGCAAATATATTTGAGTTTAAAAAAGCATGAATCAATAATGTGTATTAACATATAATAGTAAGAATCTGATGTAATTTAATGAAAATCAGAATTTTGAAATTGCTGTTGAAGATCCTGGAACCATTCCTAAGGAAGAATTAGCCACATTTTATAGCTGGTCAATTTTATTATTGCAATAATAGAGAATGTTGGAATAAAACATGAAATGAAGAGGAAAATTTGACAGGAGGATATAATAAATTATCCATGGATATATTAGAAGAAGTTATTATTAAGAGGCCCAGGTCTTGGGTGAGCACATTGATGGTTTGGCATATAAAACATAACGTTGGCAACCAGGAAATGCTGGTTGAATGAATTTGAACTGCTTAATGAACAAAAGCTGTAACTCACATGATAGAACTAATACTGAAGTGTTATCAGATAGCTAGATACTATCATTTTGAAGAATGAAAATTTTGGAAATATCACTGGATATCATCACTAGTCTGTCATGTCTAGAAAGACAGCTAAGACAGGTCTTATTTCATGAAACTAGTATCTCAACCTTCAGTGGTGAGAAAGTATGAAATTTGATTCTATGCTGGTGATGATAATCTGTGAGTTTATACTTGACATTCCTTGTTCTCTAATCTGTTTTGTATGTGCTGAGTCTGAGGCATTCTTATTCTCAAGTGTTATTTGTTGTCAGAAGGAGGCCAGACAGCTATAGATAGTATTGATTCTGATGCAAAGAACAGAGGAAATGCTGAATATGATGTGAAAGGCAGACAGTCAAGTGGAAATACGAAACAGAATTCCAAGGATGTCGGACTGGACATGCAGTCATCTAAGGTATGGGTATTTTTCAAAAAGTTTTGACCATTTCACATGAGTGGGCAAGACCTATATCATTCTATTAAAAAAATAATTAAAGGTAAATCGAATACTCTAGCTCTTCAACCCAAACCAGGCTAATGCAATAATAATAGTTATCATTTATTAATTATATACTTTTGTCAATAATGTATTTGATTTTGTAGCAGCCTTATGATGTAGTGCAGATTGCCTAACTCACTACTTTAAATAGAAAATGAGAGGTTAAGTGACTTTCCCAAATCATTCAGGAGGTAACCGACAGAAATAGAGCTCCAAATTCCTATCTGCCTGTCCCTAAACCCAGTGATTTCATTTCTAAGCTATTCTGCCTTCTCACCTGAAGAAGCAACTACACAGAATGCAATTTCTGAGAAGCAGAAAAAGGATTTGCTCACAGAAAACATACCCCTGCCTGCCAAGTGATGCTTAAAATCCCCTTAACAGGGTGTTAAATTCTTTGCTTCCACAGTCTGTGATAAGGTTTAAAATGCAAATAAGCTTTAGAAAGATAAAGTTTGGGTGCAAATTCATAGAAAAAATATATAAAAACTTTTTGAGAACAGATTTTTGAGAATGATTACCACAGCATAGCACATAAAAGAGAGCCTAGTGGGGTAAAGGAAGAAGGGGGTCTGTGGGTGACAAGAAAGATAAAGTTCAGAAGAGAGTCCCTGAATTTTGTCCTGGCATGGCATCGAGATCTTCAGGCAAACAATAACAACAAAAAAACAAATTATTTTTGATAAACTTTCACACGTTTAAAATATGAGTAGGGAAGAAATACAATACTTAAAAGAATGTGAATACACTAAACTCCCTGCTTTTGATTTCTTGAAAATGCTACTAAGCCATAAGACAACCCTCTGCTTTTCTTTTCCATATTCTTTTTAAAAGCTGTGCATTCAATTGTGCTCAGAGAGCCATTTTACCTGCCAATGTTGTCTCTGGGAAAAGAAGCAAGTTAAAAGAAGGAAATTTTGCTGTTCCTGTAATATTAGAAAATGTGCACAGCTGCTACAAATATGCTTCAAGGGTAACATCTTGATAGACAGTTTCCCCATTGATTCAACCATCACCATTTAGCTGTGAATGCATATTTTCCCTTATAGCATTTCCTTCAATTCCCAGTTCATAAAGAAAAGAAAATTCTTTTAAGTTTATCTGCATTTCTTCTGAAGCTAAACTTTTTGATTTTGAAATTTGCCTGCCTTCTAGTGTTTAATATTGAAACTGAAATAATTTTAATGCTATAATTGTGTTTTAACATTAAAAAATTAACTGATCTCATATTAGGGACTAAAGTATATTTAATTACTGAGGAAATTGTTGCATATTTCTCAATATAAAACTTTGAAATTTGATAGCTGCCTCAAAAATTTCTATGTAAATTTTAATTGTCAAATAGGGAGGAAAAAGGATGCTAGTTTATAGTTATAAGGTCTGAAATGTTTTCAGTTGAAGTTGGCAAAGAAATCTCTAGGTCTTTTTTGTTTTCTGAAAAGTATGTCTTGCCAGCCAGAATGAATAAAATATCATTAAGTAGGAAAAAAAATCTAACTGTGGAATTTTATGTACTGCTAATGAATAGGAAATATTTTCACATATAATTCTAACTTCATCAACTCAAACCTTTTCATCTAATTGTTGGCATAATATAGCCGAGCTTTTATGTATGATGATAAAAAAAGATACAGTAGACACACAAAAATAGTTTATTCTAGAATTAAATAAAAGGGATTATTAATATCTCTACCTATCAGTTTTGTGAAAGATTTCCTATCAAGTATGCAATATAATATTTGGATTAAATAAACAAAATAAAACTGCAAATTTCCCCAGATCATTTCATTAACCACTGTGCATTGAGTTGCCCGAACTCACTGGGTGTTGGAAATTTTCAAGGAACTGCAAGTGCAAACATTTATTGAATAGTTATTATTTCCTAGACATTGCATTAAACACATTTCATATTTTAACCCTAAACAAATACATTGCTTTCTGAGCAATCTTTTTATTATTTCCATTTTTAAAAGAGGAATCAAGTTATAGGTAATTAGACAATTTGTTCAAATAACTCCCCCCCCAAAAAAAAAAAAAGAAGCTTATCACACTGGTTCTCAAATCTCTCTTTCCAACCATTATCTATTAAATACACATATATAACCTGAATTGATCAATATAACATACTAATCCTTGAAAGGAAAGCTCATTGATATTTGTAATTGTTTTCAAGCACAGGGAAATCTCATAAAGGAATTATGGATATTAGTCCCCATTTGACTCATGTACCATTATACAATCTATTTATTAGTAATAGCTCTATATTATGGTGGATAAACATTCCATATTCACAAGAAAACTAATATAAATTATAGGATTACATGCATTGTTTTTAAATGTACATAGGTTTCCAAGCAATAGGAGTTCACCATAAATCACTATTTACCTGTGGATGTTTATTTAGCATCTGTTCTAATAAGAACGGTGCAACTGAGTACAATCCAGTGCTTGAAATATAATGAAGGAGTCATTAATCCCAGATCTTTAGTGAAAAAGGAGGAGAGTAGAGAGGAGGAAGGATGGAGGAAAAGAGAAAGGAAAGGATGAAGGGAAGGAGGGGAATGCAAAGAAAATATTTTATTTTAATTATAGACCAGAACCATATTATAACTAAAATATACATGCTAAATAAACCATTTACCTGAAATGTTATTTAATATTTCCTAAAGGTGCACCCACGATATCAGGTCACTGTGAAATTTTTACTGATCCCATCCTCACAATTTTTATAACATGAACATTTTCATTATATTTTATGTATGTTTGAAACATAGTATTTTGATGATATTTAATTTGAAATAAATTATTTTTCATTGCACAGTTTTGGAAATCATATTTTATGTAACAATGTGCATTATTTGTAAAAGCTAATGACTGTACTCTATGTAAATATAATTTAACCCTTACTGTAGATAAACTTTAAAAAAGAATTTTAATTATTCTCTCAGCGTATCTCCTGTTTGTTATTATTTAAATTTTATAACATAGGCTTTAAAAAAGTTAACTTTGTTCTAGTTTAATGTCAATGTAATATATTTATCATAATTTCAAAATAGAAAAAAATCTGCTGCAGCTTATGTACCTTATAGAAGGAAAATAATGAACATAATTTTCAACTTTTATAAATCTTTCAGAGGCATACAGCAATGCATTTCAGTAAAAATGACTCCCTCTTTGTTCAATTTTCTGCCTTTTGTGATTAAAGCAAATGTAAATGCTTTTACTATGATTTTAAAAATTCATTCTAATACAAGCTGATCACCTGAAAGTTATCACTTTTTTAAGATGTTATGAAACACCACCTGCAAAATGAACAATGGTTGCACACATCTAATTACTATATATGAATAGAAATGAGAGAAAAAAGTTGGATGATCTGAAAGCCTTCTCTTTAACTATAATATCTATTTTCATGCCTACATTAATAATTGGATTTTCGTAAAGCTGTTCTGAAATAATCAGTCTCATTTAGATTTATTCCTTTAGGTTCAGAAATGAAAGGTCAATATAAAATGTGCTATGTTACTTGATGAGTTAATGGAGATTTATATGTTTTTAAGTAATTTTCAAGGGATTTGGAAAGCCAATCTGCTCTCCCCTCTCCAGCACCCCTGGCTGAGCTGCCAGGACTGCCATTTGTACCCCTCTCCCAACCCTTACCATTAATGAAACATGAATCTCCTCCATCTCCCCTCAGCTGGTCTCAGATATAAAAGATGTTGCAATCTCAATCCATGCTATGGAAAATTTGATGCACTGTCCTCCTGATCAATTTTTCTCTTGACAAGGAAACAAAGAATTTCCTCTACTACCATCTTGGTAGTTTCCTACAATGCTCTTTCATTTGGAAAAGGTGAGGGCATGGGTATGCTCACACTTAAGCTTTCATGGAACTTTGAAATAATCATAAATATGTGGTCAAAAAAATGCAATGTTGGAAACTGTGTACAAGTTTAGCAGGTGTGGTAGTAGCAAGAGTCCAGTGATGATAGACAGTTCTTGTTCTAAGGAATTTTGTTAGATTCCTTCCATGCTATAAGACAGGGAAGATTAAAACAAGCCCCATTTTGAATGTGACCTGATTTTAATTCTTATGAAAATGCTGAACTTTGCTTTTCTTTTAGCTTCCTTCTAAAAGATCAATGCATGGAGGAACCTCAAAAACAGAACCAGAAATACAGAAAATGATGAGAAGTGTTACTTTACGAAGTGACAAGGCTCTATGTTGAGCTTGTGTTGTTGAGTTGATGACTTTAAATTGAAGGAGTAAGCAAATGGGATAATATGTGGAAGGATAAAATGCAAGTATCCTGTGGCAGGATAATATGAGAGTTAAGGATGGTGTCCTACTTTCTTATGTGCCACCTGTATTTTGGCCTATAAACATTAACTCACTATCCTTGTCCAGTCTCTGCCATCTCTACCCGACCCTATCATTGACTTTGTATAGTGTCAACCACAATCAACAGGAAGTGACACAGTTTACCCAGCTCATGTGCTCCCATGATTGAAATCAAGATATTGTTGAATTTCTGTCATTTAAATAGATTGTATAAAGAGCTGGTTTATATACTCTGAAATATTACAATATTTAAATTAAAATTCAAAGGGTAGTTTTTCCTAAAGTGGCTTCTATGTTGGGTGAAAAGATGAAGAATAAGACTAAATGTGTTCCCTGATGCTTGGAACTTTTCATATTGGGTTCAGTCAAATCCAGGACAAAGCTCAGGGTCACAGATATGAAGAACTGGACTTGTATTAACTGACTAACAGCTGATAGTATCAAGGGATTATGAACTTGTGGACATAAATATCAAGATTTTTGAAGAAAATATGAGAAAAATAATACTGAACCATAGTTCTCAAAAAGAAGACACTAGAAAAAATACAAGCACATATTCTACAGTTGATGTTGGCAAACTTGGAGTTAAAGTGGAAACTATTACTAATCACACTGGTAAACAGTTATAAAATTGGACAATCCCATGTAAATTAACCTATGATAAATATACTAATAAATATACTTTACAGATAAAGGAACTTAGAAAAATTATAAAGAAATAAATGTTGCTTTTAAAAAATCAAGTAACAATATTTTTTGAAAAATTGCCTGTGCCTCTTTGTTGAAATGAACATAGTTTCCAATCTTTTGAAATGGTTTTGTAATCAGTCTTTACCTCACATCTAATAAGAATCATTTTTAATATGCAACATTTTTTATTTTCAAAATGAATGTTATATCTCAGTCTACCCTCTCTTTTCAATTCATGAAATATAACCATAATGTAATAAAAGTTTTCTTTCATTTTAGAAACATTAATGATTGCCTCCTATATTGTAAATGTAACAATCTTGAATTTATAGCATATGTAGTTTTTAAAAATACATTCATTAAATATTAAGCAATTCAAAGAATGTATTTAATAACCATAATGTCAATAGAAATTCTAAATATTTTCCAATGATTGAATTTCATATAAGCCTTTTAAATAAAATATGGGAAAAGGGAAATGAAGGCCTAAGGAAAGAAAAATAAATGAGTGCACCTAAGATATCTAGGTATTGAAAGTACAGGAAGTAATTCTCTATAATGAAAGCATAACTTTCTTGAGAATATATGACAAGAATTATAATAGAGCAAAAGAGAAAGAATAGTCATAGTGGGTCAATATAATTATACCATACTAAGAATCTTGCATTTTATCTCAAATATCATGGATATATTTAATAGAAGAGTAATATAATTAAATGTGCTTCTTTTATAAAAATTTCTTGGCAACAGTATTAAATAGAGAGTAAGGAGGTGTGATATGTTAGGGATGCCAAAATCAATACAGATACAGAACTATGGCAGCAGTCCAAGCAAGGTATAAGTGAGTATATGTGACTGACAAGGATATTAGCATAGCAAATAGAGAAGGGATAATAAATAAAGATAGCATTATATACATAGAAATAATAAGTCTAAGTAGCTGATAATACAAGAGTCTCAAGAAGAAGATGAAGTTTAGGATATAACACAGATTTCTTATGTAGGTGCTTGCCAAAGTTTTTTTTAGTTATATTTAAATTCCTAGTGTTTACTGTTATTATAATAGGAAATAAAAAATATTATTTCCTTGATAACCAATATGTTCCAGTCTGTGTGCCTAGAACACATCTAAGAATTGGCGAGCAAGGCTGATATTACGATGTCCATTTTACATGAGAGAAAACTAAAACTTGGAGTGGTTCAATAATCCCCCGGAGAGTAAGAATTGAATCTAGTCTTCCTTAATCTACCACTTAGGGTTTTAAAACCTGGACTTTCAAATTCTATATGCAATTCCACTAGCAATAGTGTTTATAGACTCAAGAATAGTAGGAGAAAAGTAAGGAATTTGGAGATATGAAAGAATTATACTTGGTCATACTGATTACTAGATGCTATATGACATTCAACATGCAAATTTCTAATTAGCAAAATTGGAGCTGGTTGTTAAGCTGTATTACCAGTAAACAGATGATTGAGGAAACATGGATATGCAACAGAGAAAAAAATACAAAAATGTAGAGGGTAAGCACATGAGAAATTCATAAAAGAGAAAACTGGTATTTGGTGACTGGAAGAAAAAGAACAGAAAATTAAGACTGAGATGAAAGTAAAAGGGATAAATAGGAGGAAAACTAAGAATGAAGAATTTTGAGCATTGAAAGGTTCAAGGAAGCCAGTACTTAAAAACAATCTTTGGATTTGGGTCTTACATGAAACTTGACAACTTCAGGAGCAGTTTGAAAGGCATTACATGCACAGATTATTTTGTATTAATAAAATTTTAGAAAATAAGTGGCAATTACTCTATTTAAAAAAAACTTCTCTGTGAAGGGGAAGTAGAGGAGTGTCGATAGAGAGGCAAGTGGAGTAAAACAATAGATTGTTTTTTAAAGACAAATGGTTTTGTGTCTTCCTAGTGAGGGAAAGCACTGATGGAGAAGGTAAAACCAAATATACAGAAGAAAGGGATGATAGTGATGGAGAAAAATTCCTAAAGTAAAAGTGAAAAATTCCTAAAATAAAAGTGAGAAGAAAGGGATGATAGTGATGGAGAAAAATTCCTAAAGTAAAAAACACTGAACCTGTCATTGACAGGGAGAACACAAAAGATTTTGAGTAATATATAGAGTAGATATCAAAAGTATTTTGGATCAGAGCGAAAGCATTTGAAGTATTTTACCAATAATTTTCATTTATCTGTGAAGAAAGGCAAAGTTTCTCTATGTGAATGTGATACAGAATAGTGACCAGTTAAAAATTGTATTGGCGCCAAAATACGCTGGTGGGTGGAGTCTGAGAGAAAGACCCCATGTGAGAGAAAAATGGGAAGAGGGAAGAAAATAATAAAGGGAAAGATGAGAATGGTGGACTAAGAGAACAGGTCCACGTAGCCTGCCAGGGGAAACCCCCAGAAGAGTGACCTGGAGGTCGCAAGGAGCTATAGTGGGAGAGGGACCAGCAGAGAAGTAGCCAGTGTGGAGTCAGATGCCAGAATGACAAGCCGAGGGTGACCAGGGGCTGCCGAACTCAGGTCTCATGGATTTGGGCAGATGTTGCTGAAAGCAAGCCAGGTAAAGGAAGTGCATAGAGCCTCAGAAAGGAGGCATTATTTGCAGAGCTGATTTGTGCATCCGCAATTGTGGAAGAAGTTTGAAGAGCCTTGGAGAAGCGGAGCAGCTCGGAATGCTGGAGAGAGAAGAAACAAAGAGAAGATGATGGAGAAAGACTGGACTTTGCAGGAGTGCCTAAGGTTTGAAGGGGCACCATCTTGGATATGTGTTTGGGTCTTACGTACTGAATGGTATTTGGGATGATATAACTAGCCACTTGCGGCTTTGAGGACTTTTTGTTTCTCTGTTGAATTCCCTTGTTAATAAACCTTGTTGTTTAAATTGCTTTATGGCTTTGGCAACTGCTGTGTGTGCCTGTGATGTGGACCTGTGACTTGTTGGTGAGACATTTCTGCCCATTTTCATCCGATTTCAAATATAAAGAGAGATGAAACAGAAACCTTGCAAAAAATTATAAATTTTGGAAAATAACACAGGCTTTATAGGTAAAGACAAAAAGAAACAATGACAAAGCATTTCCAAATACTATCTCCAATGATGGAAGAAAGAACTGAAAACAGAGATATTCTATTAAACAGTATCAGGAATAATCAAGGGTGGAATCTGCAGGTGGGACTACTTGGTGAGTGAGCAGGGGTGGATCAAATAATCCTATATGTTGGGCACTTTACCTGACAAGGAATGTAAGTGAATTGGAAGAGTCACATGACTAAGAGTAGTTTTGGGTGGAGACAATTTTAGAATGTATCCTGAGAGCAAATTGTGAAAGTGTAGCTGTAGTGAAGATTTCTAAAATCAAATATATGGAGATTGAGAATTTATAATGAAATGATCTTCTGAATTAATTCTCAGGATATAATGATATAATGTAATTCTTCTAGGAATATAATGACTTTGGGTTGAAAATCTAGTGGAACTGATTATTTATCTTCCCTAATATCCTCATGGCAACATCCTCATGGAGGACAGATAACCAATTCCTATGGAATTCTTCTGAAATACTGGTGATCCTATCTGTCTGTCTGTCTGTCTGTCTGCCTGCCTATCTTTTAAAAGGATGGGTTTATGAGGAAAAGGAAAAGAAGATTCTCACTCAAACACAAACAGGCTACTGCTGCTACTTTGTAAAGTAAAAAGTGAAAAAGTTTTGTAAAAAGGAACATCCACATAGTCATAGGTTGATAGAAAGCTGTCAAAATTCAATTTTCAGTAGAGAATAACATAGTATTTTCCAAGAGCAGAAAAAAAAGCAAAACATTTTTTCATTAAAGTAGAATAATACATTTGAAACAACAAGAGTTGGATTCCTATTATTTCATCTCGCCCCATTCATATTTTAGGGAGAGCTATTCATTTTTGTTGGTATAATTATTAAAGTTTGGGAGCTATTTTAACACACATAATAAAGTGAAAAGAAAAAAAAAACAACAGGGGTAAGTTACAGCACATGAATATGACCATGCATAGCCTTTCAGATCCCCAAATTCCTCACTTTCCCCTCAAATGGTGGTAGATGGATATAATTATTTCAACTGATCCCAATGGAAACATCCTCCATTTCAAAGGCATTCTAAAGAATTGGTTTTTAATATAGACATAATTATAAAACTCTTGGTTATTCTAGTGTAAATATTTTTAGAATTTGATTGCGATTTTCTTCTCAGTATCTAAATTTAAATTTGTGGATAATGCTCATCTCAGCAACTTAATATCTACAGCCAACTTATATAAATTAGAACACAAGAGCACATGAAGATATTTATTGGGTGGCAAAATCTACTAGGTAGAAATATCTTGAACAGAGTGCCTGTAAATTATATATTTGTGTGCAAGAACTTAAGTTGTGCAAAATATGCTATCCCATCAGCAAATTTCGTAGCATTTATAGATCAGTAAAACATCTTTGAACATTCTTCAGATATCTGGCTTAGCAAAAACTTGAAAAATGCACTTAGTCATGAATTTTTGTGCTGGATAGTAAAGCCTATGAATACTTCACAAGGAAAATTTAATCTTCATTTTTCTTTATCATCTAAGTCATCCCCCATTCATGCTGATTTGTAGAAAATATTACCATTTTTGAAATATACATTTATTTTGAGAGCAAAGATTATGGAATCACAAGACTGCAAAGAACTGTTAAAGGTCAAGAACATAGCCACACAATTGGGCAAACTTTTTCTATTTTTAGAATGTTGTCATTATTCTCCAGCACTCTGGTGCATCATATCACTGTTGCTGCCTTTTGGAACCTTGGCACCAGGTTGTTGGGGTCTACTGCTTCCTTACAGCCAGCCTGGGGTTAGGTTATTTTAAAATCATTTCTGTAGTACAAAGAAAGTTGATTCAATGTTTGATATCCTGAATTGCAGCTCCCCTTGTGAATTCATATGATAAAATCTTAACATCCAGATTGTTACTATATTTGGAGAGAGGTTTTTAACATGGTAATTAAATTAAAATGAAGTGATTAGGGGGGAGTTTAATCTAATATGATTGATGTCCTTATAGCAAGAGAAATGAAGCCACAGAGAAGATAAGTCAAGGAGGAGGCCTCAGAAGAAACCAACACGGAGGACTGTTACAGAGAGTTCAAGTAGAGAGATCAAGGTCATTAAAGTATCTCTGTGTGTCTTTGAATCCTGACTCCTGTACTAATATTGCCCCTTATATTTCAGAAAGAAGATTTAAAAAATAAGCTTAGTATTCCCTGGGGTGAAAGGGATGGGAAGAAGAAAGAATTTAAATTACCTGCTAATGAGCAAAACTCTTGCTGTATAAAGCTAAACTTTAAGTTACTAATTCAAAGATTTTTGGTTTAATATATGATTTCAGAATACACTCTAATTTAGTGTTTAGGGCATTAGGAAAACTCAGAAGCACAGCTTGAATGCATTCTAATTATAAAATTAAAAAACAGGATATTGAACTACTTAGTATGCCACTTACATACTTTCAAACAATAATGAGTGTTTCAAAATAAGCAACAGTCTTATAAAATCCAAATGAATGATTGCTGGGCTATGGTAAATAAGAGCTGTGTTATCTTAAAGGCAGTACATGGAATGAAAGTATACCAAATATGTCAGCAAATGTCAACAATATAGCAAATCTCAGCAATCTTGTAAAAAATTACAAAGCAGAAAATGATTCAGTAGTAAAGCAGAAAGTTTAGATTGGTAATTTTTTTAACAGAGAAAATGTTATCTTGAACTATGAGACATTTTCTACTTAGTTGTTAGCCAACGATATGATAAAAGTCTTACAATAAGGTAACACAACACAGCTGGGAGCATCTTAAGCTTGTAATGGTGTAAGTAGGGATGGCTGTTTATCAGAAGCAGATATAGTGTTTGAAACTTTTCTGTGAATTTACCCTAAGTAGAAGTTTCTGTATTACTAATAAATAAATAAAAATTATGTTAATCAAGTGAGGAAAGCATATAATATTTTAGTTCAAATATATGTTTACCTATCAAATTATAAATTTGCCTATCAAATAGTAAATTAAAGTATACCTCCAATAAAGGATTATAATGAATGTAAGACAGTGAATAACAGAAAGATGAGAAATGGTAATCCTTTTCTATGACTTCAAAGATTAATCAGATCTATTTTCAAAAGTGATTTCAAAGATTTAATTTAAGTACTCAATATGTTATATTTTATCTCAATAACTTTAGAATTGGTTACTAGAAATCCCAAAAGAATACTTTCAAATTGGTTGGTTGGTAGTTAATTTTGACTATGAAAATATATTTTATTCTTTTCAAAATATTTTCTAATATATATTATATATGACTGCCTTTATTGTGGATTTTTTGTATCTAGTTAATATAATTATTTTTTTTAAATACATGTGATTTCCATTTTATTTCCATTGTCTTTTATAATTAGCAGCTTAAGATGAAATATCGTGGTTTTAAAATAAACTGTTTATAGTTGATAAACTAGCATTAATGATCTAGTGAGACATTCAAAAATCTCATTGAAATTAGATCATATGTTTTGCTGAGCTTTTATCCACTTCATAGGCCAAAGTTGTTTGTAGGTTTTTTGTTTTTTTTTTCCTAAACATCTCTTGCGGCTTTGGTTCATACCAAAATAATAAAATAGTAAGTGGTCATTGTTAAAATGCAGTGCAAATTCTGTCATCACTAACAAAATAAAAGTGACATTAGAAATACAAATAGTAGCTGATATGAACAATGTAAATACTTTATCACAGACTCAAGCAATCCCCAGCCTCAGCTTCCCAGGTAGCTGGGATTACAGGTGTGTGCCACCACACCCAGCTATATTTTTTTTTTTTAACTAGGTCTCACTATGTGCCCCTGGTGGGACTTGAACTGTGATCCACAGCTTCAGCCACTTCATAGGCTGAAACTTACTGGCAAAAGCCACATGTCCAGCTTTCTTTTAACTTTTAGAAGGGAAAATCAGTTGAACCATATTAATGGGGAGTTTTTTGTCAGAATTAAGAGGAACAAATGGGATGGGCTCTAGGGTTAGAGAAGAGATGTGAAAAATACAGACTCTTATGAATTAAAAAAAAAAAAAAAAGAATGGCTGCTGAGGGAGAAAGTTCCCTGATTTCATAGGTACATTACTCATCATAAGTTGATGTGCATTGGTAGGTGCACAGAAGGAAAGCATAAATTAGAAACATGTATTTTTTGTACACCTTTCTCTGAATCCCATACATGTACTTGATTACATTAAGCTGTTGTGCTTTTTCCCTTGTAGAAATAAACTGTATTGTGTAGAGTGATTAGACCATGAAGAATTTGGCACAGAAATTCAAATATAAAAGAAATTTGAAAGCATAAATAGAAAATAAGAAGCATTGCTTCCCCACTCCACCTCCCAAATAGTGTTAGCAATGATTTCTGGAAAATATAAAGTTTACCATAGCAGTTTGTTGGTAACATTCACCAAGGCTAAGAAACCTGCAAGCACTTACAAAGATGGCAAGATCACTAGGTGTTTGCCCATCAGAAAGGCTAGATAATCACCTACACATGAAACAAAGGAAAGGAAACTCACCCTCCCCCCAAACAGCCAGCAGAAGCAAGAAATTGTACAGGCACAAGGGCAGAAATCACCACAAACTGATATACTTCAATATGTCAACCAATACTAGAGCAGTTGTTGCACAATATGTGCAGCAAACCCAAAGGGAAAACACAGAAGGAAGAAAAATACAAATACTCAAGTAAGCCCAAAGGGAAATAATCCATCTCCAAGAATAAACAATCTCCAGAAACCAACAAGGATGAAATGTCTATTATGTCAGATAAAGAATTCAGACACAATATGATAAAAACAATCAATGAGATAAGAGGATAAGTAGAAAAATATAAAAAGGAATGTAACAAAATCGACATTATCATTGGCAAACAGAAGAACAAGATTGAAACCCTAAATAAGAAAATGAAGGAGATGCAATGTATAAGAGGAGCAATGGAAGACCTCAAAAATACTGGGAAAAGCCATGAAAACAGACTAGAAGAAATTGAAGATAGAAACAGCACACTGGAGTACACAGAAATGGATAGAACTAAGAGAGAAAAAGAGAGAGATAAACAAAGTAAGAAGACAGAAGAAAAAATCAGAGATCTATCAGATACCTTACAGAAAGGAAATATAAGAGTAACTGGCATCTCAGAAGGAGAAGAGGAAGACATAGGAAATGAAAGGCTTTTTATAGAAGAGAACTTCCCAAACTTGAAGAATGAATTGAAAATAGACATACAGGAAGCAAAAGGACACAAAACTACCATAATGAAAGAAAAACCACAGCAAGACACATAATCGTAAAACTTCTAAGAGTCCAAGATAAAGAAAAAATAATGAGAATGACTAGAGAGAAGAAACAGATAACATACAAAGGAAAACCCATTAGATTGACCTCAGATTTATCTGAAGATACACTCCAAGCAAGAAGAGAATGGAGCCTCATATTCAAAAAACTCCAAGACAAAAAGTGCCAACCAAGAATACTCTACCCTGCAAAGCTGTCCTTCCTATATGAAGGAAAAATTAGAACCTTCTCAGACAAACAAAATCTCCATAAATGTGCTACCACCAAACCCCTACTCCAAGAAATATTGGAAGAAGCCTCAAGACCAAAACCCTCAGATGAATAAATAGAATATATACATATATAACAAGAATCCAAAGCAGAACCTCAAAATGAACTTTAGAAAACCAACACTAGAACTTCACACATCAATAATCATTCTAAATGTTAATGGTCTAAACTCATCAATCAAAAGACACAGAGTTTCAGACTGGATCAAAAGACAGAACCCAACATTCTGCTGTCTCCAGGAAACACATCTAATCCCTAAAGATAAGCATAGACTGAAGGAGAAAGGATGGAGAATATTTCTAGAAGCAAACAGTCACCCCCCCCCAAAAAAAAAGGCAGGGGTAGCCATTCTTATAGTGGATAAAGAAGATTTCAGAATAAAAAAAGTGACAAAGAATAAAGATGGACACAACCTAATGGTACATGGTTCAACCCACCAAAAAGGCATAAAAATTATCAACATATATTCACTAATGAGGGAGCACCAAAATTCATAAGACAGCTACTAGCAGAACTGAAAACAAATATTGGCGAAAACACATATGTTGTAGGAGACTTTAATATCCCACTGTCACTAAAAGACAGATTAGTAAAACAGAAATTAAACACGGACACAAAAGCTTTAAAGGAAGAACTAGACCAAATGGACCTAATAGATATCTACAGGACACTGCACCCCCCAAAAAGGGAATACACCTTCTTTTCAGATATACATGGATCCTTCTTTAAAATTGACCACATATTAGGACACAAGAAAAACTTGAATAAATACACAAAAATCAAAATTATACCAACTTTTTTCTCAGATCATAAAGGCATCAAACTAGAAATCAACAATGAAGAGAAAGAAGAGTCTCTAATACATGGAGACTGAACAATAGTCTACTAAATGAAGAATGGGTAATCAAAGAAATTAAAGAATAAATTAAAACCTACTTCGAAACAAATGACAAAGAAGACACAACATTCCAAAATGTCTAGGACTCAGCAAAAGCATATCTAAGAGGAAGGGTTATAGCAATACTGGCCCATATCAAAAACCAAGAAAATATCCAAAGAAAAAAACCTCATATCCCAACTCAAAAAAACTAGAAAAAGAGCAACAGGAAAAGCCAAAGCCCAGCAGAAGACATGAAATAATAAAAATAAAAGAAGAAATAAATAACCTAGAAACCAAAAAGACTATCCAGAAGATCAAAAAACTAAGAGCTGGTTTTTTGAAAAAAAAAAATTAAATTGACAAACCCCTTGCAAAGCTCACAAAGAAGAGAAAACACTCAAATAAATAGAATCACAAATGAGAGAGGAGAAATCACAACAGACACAAAAGAAATCCAAAGGATAATCAGAGACTACTATGAACATCTATATGGAAACAAATACAACAACCTGGATAAGATGGACAGATTCTTGGAAAAATACAACTACCCAAAATTGAACAAAGAGGAAATAGAGAGCCTAAATAATCCAATTACAAGCAATGAAATTGAAGTAGTCATAAAAAACTATCCCTAAAAGCAAGAGTCCAGGAGCAGATAGCTTTACAAATAAATTCTACATGACATTCAAAGAGGAAATAACACCTACACTACTAAAACTCTTCCAAAAAATCGAGAAAGAAGGAAAGCTCCCAAACACATTCTATGAAGCAAACATCACACTCATACTAAAACCAAATAAGGACAGCACCAAGAAAGAAAGCTATAGACCAGTCTCCCTAATGAGCACAGAGGCAAAATTTTTACACAAAATCATAGCAAATTGAATCCAATAATGCATAAAAAGCATTCTTCACCATAACCAAGTGGGATTTATCCCAGGGGCACAAGGATGGTTCAACATCCAGAAATCAATGAACATAATCCACCACATGAACAAGAAGAAAAACAAAAAATCTATTGATCATATCAATAGATGCAGAGAAAGCATTTGACAAAGTCCAGCACCCATTTATGATAAAAGCCCTTGAAAAACTGGGGATCAAAAGAACATTCCTCAATACAATAAAAGCCATCTATAACAAACCTACAGCAAACATCATTATAAATGGGAAAAAGTAAAATCATTCCAGTTAAGATCTAGAACCAGGCAAGGATGCCCACTTTCTCCATTACTTTTTATATTGTATTGGAAGTTCTAGCCAGGGCAATAAGGCAAGAGAAAGATATAAAAGGGATACAAATAGGAAAAGAGGAACTGAAGCTATCATTATATACAGATGATATGATTCTTTATGTAGAGAACCCAAAAAAATCCACAGAAAAACTTCTTGAAACAATAAACCAGGTCAGTAAGGTAGCTGGTTACAAAATCAACACACAGAAGTCAGTAGCCTTCCTATATGCAAAAAGCCACACAAAAAAAGAAGAAATTAAAAAAGTCATCCAATTTACCATAGCACCAAAAACAAATACCTGGGAATAAACCTAACAAAACATGTGAAAGAACTATAGAAAGAAAACACAAAATGCCACTAAAAGAGATAGAAGAGACATAATGAAATGGAAAGACATTCCTTGCTCATGGTTTTGAAGAATTAACATCAAAATGACCATTCTACCAAAAGCAATCTACAGATTCAATGCAAGCCCTATAATAATTCCAATGAAATTCTTTAAAGAATTAGGACAAAAATTACAAAAATTAATATGGAATAACAAAATATCTCAAATATAAAAAAAATCCTCTCCAACAAAAGAGAGAATGGAGGCCTAACTCTTCCAGACTTCAAGCTATACTAAAAAGCTATATTAACTAAAACAGCATGGTACTGGTACAACAACCAACAATCAGACCAATAGAACAGAACTGAGAGCCAGGAAATAAAGCCACGCATGCAAAAAATGGACCAAGACAACTCCCCTCACACCATGTACAAAAATCAATTCAAAATGGATAAAAGACTTAGATATCAGACCTGAAACCATAATATACATAGAGGGAAATTTGGGCAAAACCTTCCATGAAATACAATTCAGAAATCCCTTTCTGGGACCATCTAGAGATGGCAAAAGATTGAAGGAAAACATAAACATATGGGACTACATCAAACTAAAAAGCTCCTGTACAACAAGAGACAGTGGAAAAAACTAAAAGAAGCCAACCAAATGGGAAAAATTTTTGCCCTCCACAAGAGTGATAAGTGTTTAAAATGCAGATCCACAAGGAACTCACACAATTAAACAAAAACAAAAAAGGAAGCCCCATCAAAGAATGGAGAGAAGAACTAAAAAGATACTTCTCCAAAGAGGAAATACAAATGGCCAACAGGCACATGAAAATTGCCCAATGTCACTAGCAAGCAGAGAAATGCAAATCAAAACCAAAAGGAGATACCACCTTACACCAGTAAGAATGATCCACATCCAAAAAGCAGGTAACAACAAGTGCTGGCGTGGATGCAGATAGAAAAGAACACTTTTACACTGCGGGTGGGAATGTAGACTGGTCCAGCCACTATGAAAAGCATTGTGGAGGTCCCTCAAACTAATGAAAATGGAACTACCGTTTGACCCAGCAATCACTCTTCTGAGAAAATACCCAAAGGAGACCTCAGTGTGGGTGCAAAAGGGCACCTGTGCTCGGATGTTTATTGCAGCACTATTTATAATTGCAAGGACATGGAAAAAACTCAAATGCCCCAAAACAGATGAATGGATGAAAACAATGTGGTATATATACACAATGGAATATTACTCATCAATTAAAAATGACAAATTTGATTAATTATTGGAACATGGATGTACCTAGAAGAAATCATACTAGCAGAAACGAGTCAGAAAGAAAAAAACAGAAACAAATGGTTTCAGTAATATATGGACAACCAAATGAAAGTACACAACAGGAGGGTGGGGACCAGCTGGAGCGGTTGGAGACGGGAGATGGTGGGTGATCCCCAGGGATTAAAATGATGTGAAATATTTGGCTAAAAATGTGTGGTTCATATACACAATGGAATACTACGCATCAATCAAGGAGGACAAACACATGTCATTCGCAGCAACATGGATGGAACTAGAAAGACTCATATTAGAAGAGGTGAGTCATAAAGAAAAAGAGAAATACAGGATGGTCTCACTTAAATGATGGACATAGGGAAAAACAAAAAAAAAATGAATAAGAAAAAATAAAAACAACTAATGGGACTGAACAATGAAGTGAGAGAGGAGGAGGGGGAAGAATGTGGGGGAGGTGAAGAACACAAAAGATCAGGATGGTTAACAGGTGTTAGTGAAGTGGGAAAGCCCCGGGTATACAACAATGCAATAATGTAATATAAATATAAATACACATATATATGCAAATTAAAATAATTTAATTTAATTTAAAAAAAAAAGAACTGTCACAGAGATAGTCGACATTCTTTGTGGATAACTCTTCTATCCTATTCCCCATTATACATTCCCAGAAATAATAATTAGTACACTGGATCTGATGTTTGCCATGCCAGTGGTATTTGAAACTTCTAAATCACACATCAGTAAATAATATATTATTTTGCACGTTTATAATTCTGTAATTATGGTATTGTAATACGTATACCTATCTATGTAACTTGTTTTCTTCCCACAAAAATTTTAAAAAATGATGTGAAATATACATATATATATAAAGAAATTATTCAATAAAAAACATCAAAGAGAAAGAAAACTTTCAAAGTGGCAAAAGAAATATATCTTTTTCATGAAAGGAAGCACTCTTAAAGCTAGCAGGAAATTTCTAAGAAAAGCCCTGCAAGTTGGGAGATAAACGGCATTCAAATACTGAAAACAAAAAAGGCAAATAAAAATACTTTACCTGGAAAAGTTGTCCTTCAGAAATGAAGGAGGGAAAAAGGATTTGTCAGATAAAATGTAAGGCAATTCATCACCACAAGGCCTACATTACAAAAAACTGCTGAAAGTTATTGAAGCTGAAATGTAAGAAAACCAATTAGTAAGATGAAAATGGACAAAAATATAAACTACACTGGGAAAGTATAAAGTAAAAAAAAGAATACTTTTGTAAAAAAAAAAGAATATAATTTAAACAAATGAGACCCATTATAATCAGTAACTTAGTAAAGCGGACACTACAACATATTTCCAGAAAGAAGTTTGTATATGGTAAATAAAAAAAAAAATAATAATACTTTTGTCATTTATAAAGTTGTTTTATTTATGCTAATTTACAGACATTTTCAGTAATGAAATTTATACAAAACTATACTTTCAGGAAATAATTGATAGTGTTCTTAAATTGAAGTAGTGTTTTAAAGTAGTATGATTTTTGCTGAATTTCCAGGTGTGGACAAACTATATGCTAGAAACTAATCCCACCCCTTGTCCTTTTGAGGTGAAAGTGTTACGAGAGTGCAGCCACACTCATTCATTAGTTTCTGTGTATCAACTTGTGTGTGCCTGTTGCTGTGCTCCAGCGTCAGAGCTGAATAGTCATGGCAGAGACTGTCTAGCCTGCGAAGCTAGTCGTAAGTTACTTTCTGACCCTTTGCACAAAAACTTTGCCAACCTATGCACTAAGAAATTAACTGAGTACATAAAATATTGCACTAGTTTATCTCAAAGCAATTTAGTTGAACTCCTGACATCCTTAAGAGAAATTTAGATCAGGAGTCATCTAGTTAAGGAAGAAAGACGTATGGTCTATGAGTTTGCTATTTTAGAACATTAGCTTCTCCAGAAAATTGACTAGAATTGTTATTGTATGCTCTAAAAACAGGAAAGGACCAATATTAGTTTTCTCTGGAATGGTTTTAGAATGTATTTGCCTGAAACAGTGATGATAAAATAATTTAAATCCCAAGCTCTGCCACAGCTTTTCTTACATAGCTCTGATTAGGACAAAGAACAAGAAAAAAATATGCAAATAAAATGACTATGGGTGTGAAAATAATTTTTCAAAAATATATTGTCAGAATTAAGCCAATAAAAATTATCCATCAAATCTAGAATTTAAATGTTTAATTATTGATTGATTTTGATTAAGAAACAAATTTGAGCTATTTCAAATACAAAAAAGTCAGGAATTGGAAACATTTCACATAAAAATGGAGGATTTTTAATGAATCTAAGCTTTGACATTGTTCTCACTTATCAATCAACTAAGTATTATATGACACATTTATTTGTCATATAACTGCTAAATATTGTTCATGATTTTAGACAGTGTAAGTATATTTTTACAATACATTGTAAGTCAGGTTGTATCACAGTTTTACAAATGAAAATTCAGAGGCTTGTGAGACATTAATTTTCTGCAATTAATTCTGAAACAGATTGAACCACTACCCTACCTTTCAACTTCCTAAATATTCAGGAATTTGGGTCTTTTAACATTTCTCAGATATATATTTTGGGGTCATGATGTCAATAACCATCAGATATCCAAATACGTATGCCATATTTTAGTAAAATATATCATTTTAATTGCTATAGATGTAGATTTTCAAGGAAGAAATCCAAGAGTCTGAGACATACAAATGTAATACACTAGTATACATTTCAGATGAACTGAACTTCTCAGACTTTTGGTTTGGTGATATCTTGATATCTGCAATGATTGTATTTTCCCCAAACTGGGAATGTAAAGAAAAGAATATAAAAATTAGGACAACATCTATCATTATTATCTTCTAATGATAAGTAACTTAGATTAAAGTCAATGGTGATTTCAAAATCATATGTTGTCCCTAGATAATCTTCAGTTTATCAAAGTTGATATACTAGTCACTTTCATTTTTGAACTAATAAAATCATAATCTTATCATCCTTTACTATTTTTTTGACATTTATGTCATTTTGTTGATTGCATGGCCAGAAGTTAGAGTGGCGGAATGAATTTTCATATAAACATAGTCTTAGAATATAACCTTTGTTCCAATTTTAATCTTGCATTGACTTTTTCCTTCATTTTTCTATTAACAACAGAAAGTTAGGCCTTTAATCAGCAGAAAGGAGAGAATTATAAACGTAGATTATAAAGTTCTAACACATTTGAAATTCTAATGAACATGTCTAATTTTCCCTAGATAATTCATATCATTTACAAAATAGTCTAGGTCTAAATTATTGTTTTTCTATCTAACAAAAAATATATTTTTCAGAAAAACTTTTCATAACTAGAAAGCAAAACAGTTATTTAAGACTATGAGAAACTCTAGATTTTCTTTTAAAAGGGTGTTGACTAGGTCATAGTGCATGCATTTTGTGAGCACTTTATCTCATTACTCTAAGTGTCAATGATAGTATGATTCTCTTGTGCAAAAATTGAGAGAATATATGTATGTTCAGAGAGGACTTGAGTTGAAGAGGTATACCATGGAATATAATATATTTGGAATCCTATGCAAAATGCAATCAACATTTTAAGTCTCATAACATTGTGAAGGCCAGTCATACAGAATTCTTAATTTCCATATAGCAAGCCAAAAACGCAGTGAGAAACTAATAGCACCAGTTGGTTGGTAAGTAGGAGAGCAGTAGTAGGTCTTAAAACCCCAGAGCTAATTTCCTTCCTAACTCACCAAGAATTCTTTGAGTTTTTGTGTAATAAGTGGAAACTATAACAAATTTCTTTTGGTGGAAAATAAGAGAAATAAAGTATCATGATTTCAGTGAGTAGAACATTCCAACTTTTTGTAGACTGGGTGATTCCTGAACAACCAAATTTGACAGTCAGCTCCACTTAAGCACAGCTTAGTAGGTCAAAAAGCCAGAGAAGGATAAAGAGTTTTAAAGAACAACTATTGACAGTATTAATGAACTCTAATCAATTAAATTATGTAGCAAATCCAATTAAACTTTGCTGACCAGAGTTGCATTGGCATCAGGTTGTGAACAGAAGCTGCTAGGATCCTCCTTGACCCATTGAATTGATTGAGTATCTAAATCACCTTTGACTTATACCAAAACTAAAACTTGGCTATTACTTTTCATATACATTAATAGTCAGATGTATGAAAAAAAGGCATAACAAAAGTTTGGTAAAAATAATGATGTAATTATGTGTACACATAAGTGTGTATAACAAATATTTTTTTTTACACCAGTCTTATATTACTGAACAAATTTAAGTCATAGTCAATTCCATGGGGGGGGGGGAACTATTAAAATTGTGAAAAAACATCTGTTCATAGTCTTCATTTCTATTTTGTTACCAAAACCATAAAACTTTGTGAATTATTTGAAAACTAATTTAACACAATGATAAAAAGTGTTGTCCTCACTAATTTTAAGTTGGCTTTTATTTAGATTTTGCTATTTTGTTTATCTTCTTAATGCACATCCCTAATAAAATATTGTCAGAAATGTCAAAGTTAAATACAGTAAAAGAACATTTGAGCAATGTAGCCACAGATCATTTCAACATGATTCTATGATTTTTAACACACTAGTTTTACCACAAATCATAAAGAATACCACTCAGTTAGACCTTCTGTACAGACGCAGAAAAAACAGTTTACCTTAATTAGCTTCTCTAGAATGACTTTTATCAAAAACACAAGAGATTATAAATTATGTATATGGAATGCAGGTGAAAGGCAATGCTTGGGCACTGTTAGTGGGAATATAAATTGGTGTATGAAAATAGTATGGAAGTCCTAAAAAGCAATTAAAATAGAACTACCAAATCATCCAGAAATTCCACTTCTGGAAATGTATCAGAAGGAAAGAGGCCAGGCACGGTGGCTCATGCCTGTAAGCTGCAACCTATGAAGCGGCCGGGGCTAGGAATCGCGATTCGAGTCTTGCCTGGGACCCGTAGCGAGACCTAGTTCCAAAAAAATAGCTGGGCGTGGTAGCACACCTGTAATCCCAGCTACCTGGGAAGCTGAGGCTGGGGATTGCTTGTGTCTGTGGTATCCCGGGCAACGAGAGCCAACATGTCAAAGCGATATCTGCACTTCCATATTTTCTGCAATGTGATCTACAATAGTTAACATGTTAGCATTCTAAACACTGATCTGTGAATAAATGCATACGTTGTACTGTATGTATTAAATGAAATAGTATTTAGTCATAACACAATGGACACAGTCTGAAGGAATTTTGCTAAGTGAAAAGACAAAGAAAAATCAGAGGAAGGCAAATATTGAATGAGTTCACTAATATGTATTAAAAACAAACAACACTAAACAAGTCTTGAGAATATAATGCACATGATAACTATAGACAACAGTGCTCTATGTTATATTTGAAAACTGTAAAAAGGTAGAATCTAAGTGTTACAAGGAAAAATACTCTTTCTTTTCTTCATTTTACTATATAAAGTGGTGAATGTTTACTAACTATATTGTGTTAATAATTTCACTAACATGTTTGTAAGTCAAATCACTATGCTATATGTATAATATATATGTGTATGTTTATATACACACTATATACATAACATGGTGAATGCATTAATTATATCTCAATAAAATTGGAGAAAATAATAATATTCATGTGGAAGATTTCTAGTGAGCTTGCTCAAAAATCATCCTAACATTAAGTATTTCTCAATGTGTGACTCTGTAGTATAAATGCTATATAGATAAATGCAGAAGGTTATGAAACCAACAGAAAGTTGATTTCCACTGACGATATTAAAGACTGAAATAATATCTCAGTTTCTTATCCTCAGGTCAACTCTCTTTCTAGAATTCCACATACAGCACTATATTTTTAATTTGGTCTTTCTGGTTTTTATATTTTTAAGTGGCTAAAAGAGCAATAAAGCAGAATTTAGTCCTTATCTGGGAAGCATTGCTTTTACGTACCGTATAAAAACTTCTTTTATCTATCTGATTTCTTTTTAGATTTAAACCTGATCGTTCATTTGTTCACAGTAATTTATTTAGTAATTGACAGAAATGTATTAATGTATGTTTTCCCACAAATTGATGAACAGCATGTCTAAGGGAATTTGAATTTTTTAGGGCTAGTATTTGTAAAATGATTAAATATAAAATAATTGGTCTGTGCACATGAGCATGGTAAAATCACTTTAGAAGCAGAGATTTCATTAGCCTGGTGAACCTTTTTATAAAATAAATTCTAAGAAATCTTTTGCCTTATTAAAAATAAAGGGAATTTTCACTGTATATAATTTTTTAATACAACAGATCAATGGATTCAAAAGCTGGCTCTTTGAAAATATAAAAACAATGGACAAGTCAAGTCACTAGCTAGATTAATTAGGAAAAAACCTGAAAACTAATAAACTAATTCAGAAATTAAAGAGATAATACAGTAAATATCTCTCAAGTACATAGGATTATGAGAGAACTACATTAACATCTTTATGCTAATAAACTGAATAACCGACAGGGAATGAACACATTTTTAGAAGCATATAACTTTCCGAGACTGAATCAGGAATAAGTAAAAAACCTAAATAGACCTATCATATGTATCATATGTAGAAAAGGTAACCAAAAATCTCTCTCCTCCCAATAAAACAAAAGTCCTAGATCAAATAGTTTCTTAGTGACTTCTCCTAAACTCTCAAAAGCAAAATAATAATATATAACTTCTCAAACTCTCAAAAAATTGAACTGGCTTGATTCCAAAAACTTACTATGAAGCCAACATTTTTCTGATTCCAAAAGTGGATGGGGACATCATAGAAAAAAAAAAAAATATATATATATATATAATATATGTAATATATATTCCAGATTATATAAATACAAATATCCTCAACAAAATCATGGAACCTGTAAAAATCAACAGAAAGAAAACGACCCAATAATACACTTGTCAGTATGGAAATGCAAACAAACAAACAAAAAAACCACAGTGAGTAGTCACCTCACTCCAGGGAGAATGGCTCCCTTCAAAAAGGCCAGAACCTAAAATTGCCATAAAAGATGTGGGAAAAAGTGAAACATACATACATTGTTGGTGGGACTATAGACTATAGTCCTATGATGAATATTCTGGAAGCTTCATAAAATACTAAAAATACAATTTCCATATGATAAACCTATTCTACTCCTAGGAATTTGTTAAAAAAATATAAAAACATTAATGTGAAAGTATATATCAACTCCCAATTTCGTTGTAGCTTGGTTTATCAAGAACTCAGTTAAGGAAGCAATCCAAGTGTCAATGACAGAGGAATGGGTAAAAAAAATATGTGCTATATGTGTAACATAGTCATTAAAAGATGCAATCTTTCTATTTGCATGCATGGAAGTGGAGGAGATTATACTAAACAAAATAAGTCAGAAGGAAAAAGAAAAGTAGTAGTAGATGATTGCAAACACTTGTGGGATACAAAGAAACAAAAGGAGCAAAAAGTCTAACAAAACTGAACCAAAACAAGTTTTTGGAAAGTGACTGCAGATATGAGGCTGTTATAAGGAAAAATAGAAGTTGTGCAACAAAGATGGGACCAGCCCA
The DNA here is from genome assembly GCA_004024945.1 of Uropsilus gracilis. Classification (NCBI taxonomy): domain Eukaryota; kingdom Metazoa; phylum Chordata; class Mammalia; order Eulipotyphla; family Talpidae; genus Uropsilus; species Uropsilus gracilis. The sequence continues at coordinate 42,972 of PVHY01007066.1, forward strand.
GTAGATTATGGGGAGGATTATAAATCTTTGGTGGGGGGTATGGTGTGATAACATACAGCTGAAGAGATAGGAACCTGTGCCACTAACTCATATACAAGTTTATAAGTAAAAGGATTTCAATAAAAAATAGTATAATTAAAAAGGAAGAATCTTGAATATCTTTACAGAACCAAATTTTACTCTATTCACAAGTAAATGAAGGTTGGTCACTACATGAGAAAATTTACTTCATTCATACAAATGAATAAAAGTAACAGTAAAGCCACAAACTCTGGATTGTGGGTTACACACACCAAAAAAGGGGTATTTACTCCGAGGAAACTCCACAAGTCTTAAGTTCTTTCCGAATTAGTGTGATTAACTAACTGAATTGAAGGACTATTCTGTAATGCACTCTGAATAAACTTCACAGTGGCCACCAAAGTCCCAGGAGAACAGTCACTGAATTGTCAGCTTGTATCAAAACACAACTAGAGCTAAAGGAAAAAGAAGTCAGAATGTAAAATAGCCTGAGAAAAATGCATTGTTAAAAAGTGAGTGAAAAAATAAAGAATAATGATGCATACCAAATATTTAATAAAATTTTTCTTTACATCAATATTTCCTTATATCAGTTTTGTTAGCAACTAGTATAATTTATGTCATGGAGCATGCTTTTGAACATTATTCATTGCCATAATATATGAGCCATAGTAGAGAGCCTTTCTATTAAATTAGTAAATATAGTAAAAACTTCAAAATTCCTAAAATAACTTTTTTAATATTCTTTTCATCAGAAAAGCATATCAGTTTGACACTGGGTAAAACTAGAAGGGAAGAATTCCCCTTTTCTTTTGTTTTTGCTCACATGATATGCTCACTGAACACATATAAACTGTGTCTGCATTTTACCCCCTGAATTAAGTAGTTTTAACAAATATTGCTGACAGTATTCTTTAATTTGAACCTTCTTCATGCAAAAAATGTTAAATATATTTTTCTTTATTCTTTAATTCTTTAATTTGAACCTTCTTCATGCAAAAAATGTTAAATATAACACTGAATGAAGCAATATATATATATGCATATATATATATATATATGCATGGGCATATACATGAATATGTACACACCACACATGTATACATGTGATCTCTTTCTGTGTATGTAATATAACACATGTGGTATGTGTATATATGTGATTTATTATGTATTTACAATTATACTATAGTGATCAATTAAAAATATGCAGCATGCAGATTTGGGAAACCACATGGAAATGTTCTACATTAACTGCAGTATCTGACAGCAACATGATATCCAAAGGTAGTGCAACACAGGTTTATAGAAGTAAAAAAAAAATCATTGCAAAATAATTCACTTATGAAGACATGTTTTTTTGTTGTTTGTTTCATTTTTTTGCTTGTTTGCTTTTGAGAGTAGGTCTCGCTTTGTTGCCCCAGGGACCACAGGTGAACATTGCCCAGGGTACCAGGCACTCAAGCAATCCCCACCTCAGCCTCCCAGGTAGCTAGGATTACAGGCATGTACCACCATGTCCAGCTGTTTTTTGAGACTAGGTCTCGCTATGTTGTCCCTAGTGGGTCTCAAACCCATGGACTCAAGCAATTCCTAGCCTCCCCCAACCATAGTCTGCAAATAAAGGTACAGGCCACCGTGCCCGGTTCTGAAGACATGTTTTCGTACAGTTTCCTTTAAACTTGTTAATCTGATTTTGTCACAGTGTGATACTGTGAACTCAAACATCTGAATTCAATGAAGTCATACTAATAAAGTTCTATGAAAATGAGGTAATAAAATCAACCGGAAAGCAGAAAATTTGGGTCACATGCAGCAGCTTAAGCAGCCTGTCTGCCTTTCCAACTGGGGGAATTCTCAGGTCCCTCTATCACACAGCTTACATCCCAGCTGGACAGCTGGAGACATGAGCTGATGACTAGATTATGTGGTCCTAAGACTAGACAGCATGGCAGTCACTGTGCCTTTGACATCAAACTCAAGAAGACACCTACTTTCTAGAAATTTCATTCTGTTACCTTTGAACCAACTATAACTTTAATAGACATTTAAAATTATTATAATTAAGTTCTTATTGTCTTGAATGCCAACTAATTTCATACTCTTGTTACCTACCTTCCAAAACACTTTCCAACTCACAATGTGCCTTGACTTGAACCCTTGGGGAAAAAAAAAATGTAAATTGGCAGGGTTCTCCAGATACCCAAGGAAGAGGTGGTGTTACAACCTCAAGTTTGAGGGCAGTTTGAACTCTAGGTACTATCACCTAGCTAAGTTGACACACAAAATTAATTATCACACACTGTAACTATAAAGAAAGCTAGACTTTTGGCCTCCCATCCTAAGTAACTATTTTCATTACCATGTGTTCTAGAAAGACAGGTCAGAGTACTTGGCATCCAGGATTGGGTTTCCCTATAATTTCACAAATATACTTCTAACAAATTTTCACTTTGACAAAATTTGAATAAAACTATTAGGGGTCAATCTAAAAAGGAAGTAAAAATTAAGATAAACACCATGCAGACAATTATTTGCAATAAGCTGTTATTTTATATTGTGCAGTCCTAGTCTTAAAATTTAGCATTATTAGTTTCATGTTACAAACAAGAAAATGGTTATGATATATACAGTTAAGAAAAGGTGGCAAATTGGGAATTCAGATACAGAAAACTATGACTTCTGTCTCATTCTTTCATTTTAACATGCCCTGCCTCCTGATATAGCATGAAAGCCAATGTTCGAGTTTAGGTTTTACTATTGGTTACTCTTACTACTTGATGTATCCCTTAACCTATGTAAGTCCCAGTTCCCTTTTCTATAAAAAATAAATATTTTTTGGAGGACAGTTTGAGATGCAGGTGAGAAAATTTATGAGAAAATATTTAAACATTGAAACAGTTATCATATATGAAATCTTACCTATTATCACAGGAAAGAAAATTAACACTTGCCCTAGTGTATGATGTCTTAATGACATATAAAAATGAACCTAGATCACTGTTATTGATTTTGAAAACATGTAATTTTTTTAAAATTACAATTATTTTTGTTACTCTATAATATCTGTAGAAAGGTATTAATTTAAGGTAAAAAAAATCAACTACCTGATAAGAATTCAAATTTGTGTTCAATAAATTATAACACTGCATTCAATATGCCTGAAAAAATACTACCAGCATGCATTTTAACTTTATAAGGCATCATATCACCTGGTAGCTTTTATTCACACCTGCCACCTAATACCTAAAGCATAATTCAACTCAGATGATTAATAGATATATATCACAATCATTCCTACAGGATGGGCCCATAGGGTTCCAATCACTGAGATTTATTTAACCTTAGTTGTGTGACTGTTAGCAAAAGTTGAAGATACAGAATAGGTAAAATAAGAATAAAATTCTACAACTTACTTGAGATTTTTAGAAACGTTCACTTTCCCCAAATATAATGAATATCAAGAGACACTTCTTTACATTTAATTCTATTAATGAAGCTCACAAGTTAATAAAGTCACTGAGTATTAGGAAAGATATCATTATTTGTGGACGTATCATTACTTGTGGCTAGTATACTTTTTGTGGTCAAAACTTTTGTCTTTGTTACATTTAACAATATTTTACTCTAATTATCCTGCTTAAAATATAACTCAGCCATTTGATAAAATATTGTTAGTATTATAAAAATGCAAACATATAATGGAATGGGAACATATGATGGAATTTCTATACTTTTCTCCTTATTGTATTTTACTTAGAAAAATTATATTCCATTACACATTATATATTTAAGGGAGTATTAGTGTCTTTACACATACACACCACACACACATACACAATACAAAATGAAGAAACTGAAATGTGATTTTGATTGGTCATCTGAATAAACTTAACAATATAACTAATTTTAAATATTATTAAACTGCACATTAAGAAAAAAGTCCATTTAGAATTGCTCCATAGTTCATGCTCTTTAAGGGAAAATATACCATAGGAAGTTGGGTCATACTCCCACAAAAATGTCTTGCCTGCTTTTATTTCTTTAGTCTCTTGTCTATCAGCAGGTTTTATATATGTTTAACCTTTACTTTATGCGTTATCTAATTTGGGTTTTATTGTTTTGTAATATAGGTTATAATGCTCCTTTTGTTGACTTTTTTTCTGAGAAAAATGCAAATATAGAGCTCTGTCCTTCCCACTAATTTTTACCTTGCAATATACATGAATTTCTTTTAAGGTTGGGTCATTTGGCTTTAGTCATTTATAGTCAGTCACTTGGTTTCATGTCTTGAGATGTCAATGAGCCCTGGTTTCAAGGACTTCTCTTTTCCAAAACTTGGTTTTAAGGTCTAAGCTTCTTTCTTGTTTTGCTCCACTCCTCTTCCCCCCTTTTAAATAGCGATATCTCCTGTCTAAAGGAAAGGATGCCTACCAAGTCACAGTTTAAGCAGAGGTAGAGATAAGATTTAATGGTATTTATAGAGAATATTAGTAAAAAGGCTATATTTTTGTCATGCTAATTCTCTTGATAGTCCATGATTTGTCTTTGCTCATTTTATAAGTGGCTTAATCTCTGATTTCAGTCCCATGAAATGATTCTTCAATAAAGACACATTTACAAAACACAAATCACATTAATCTTCCTCTGTTCTTTCATAATTCACCTTTAATTTGGATGATGTTTGTCGATCAGTTGTGGCAGAAGAATGGGGAACAAAACGGAGTTAAGCAGGCTCAGTACACCTAAAGGCTGATGCTTAAGGAGCGGACTCAGTGACACAGATTCTCAAGAAACTTGAGAAGTTGCAATAAATTCAAGAATTAAGATTAAGAGCCTTTGGTAGAGACCTGGGGGTCTCCTGGATGGGCCGGAGCTCCCGTGCCCCGCATGTCCACTGCCCGTACTTTCTGCAGCCATACTGTGATGTCGCAGTCACCACGCTCTGCCAGCACTGGCCTCATCCGCCTTTCCAGGCTGGGCAAGGCTGGGTTGGCTGGCGCGCAGGCATCACCTCACACCCAAGTTCTGCAAAGAAGAAAACTGTGGTGTATGGGGGCCCCGGGGGGAGAAGGGGTGCCAGAGATCCCCCTCGGTTTGCCTCCAGTACACTTAGCCCTCACCAGGAATAAGAGATTCCTGATAATTTTCAGCCACTGATAGAGAAGAGGTGAGGGACAAGAAGAAAGGCCTTAAAACACATGGTGCCTGGCAGGACTCAAAAAGAACATGGAGAGAACCATCGAGCTCTGGACTGTGAAAGCAAGCATATAAGACAGAATTACATCTACAACATTACTGTCACTTGGAGTTGCAACCAAAATCCTGGTGAAGAGATGCCCTTAGCAAGGGCATTACACATGCCCTTTGCACAGAGGGAAGAAAGCTGCAGAATGGCAGCGGCCCCACAGCAGAGCTCCAAAGGAGGAGACCAAGAGACCTACCATCTGCTCATGGTTATCCCCATCGAGGAGTTGCTCTACCAAAATAAAAGACTGGGAGTCAGGCTCCCAAAGTCTGAAACATAATGTGAAGGAGCAACAAAATGAGACAGAAAACAAGGGAGATGACAGCCACCACAAACAAGAAGCACTGTTACAAGCTAAAGGTGCTCAGTTTGGCCTACGAAGGCAAAATCAGTGCTGGGAAGGTAAGTAGCATGGTCTACCATGTCCCAAGAAATCACACCTTTACCCAGGATAAGACATAGCTCCAGAAAGGGAAAAGACCAAAGAGCTAAACATGGACAAGTAAGAATAAGAAAGGAGGTGGAGAGACCAGAGGGTGCTTGGGGAAGGGGATATACAACCATACAATTGTGCATTGTGAACAATCCAAAAATAGAATAAAAAAGAAATTTAGACATAGTAACCCAAATTATTTGAGAAATTATGCAGCATAATAATTATTATAAACACACACTAATCTAGTGAAAATGCATGGCTAAGTGAAAAATAGCAAATATAAGAGTGAATATACACTATATCAAACTATTACAAATACTTTTTAAAAAGTTCAAGCAATTTCTGCAAGAATAAGTAGATAACTATTCTTGATGACATCATGATGCCCAGTTCATTAGCATATCTGCAAATTCTATAATTGAAATACAGCACATTTTAATTTTTACTTTACTTTATAAATGTATTTATTGTCCTAGACAATTGCAAATCTTCACGTTGTATTTTCCAACTTTCAGTCTCACCTCTTCTTGAAACAATCATATCTCCTATTGAAACTAGAATGATTTTTACTAAGTATACATCAAGCCTTGTCATTCCCATTTTGAAGTATATCAATGTCTCATTGATATCCCCATACTTTGTCCAGGTGAGTAAGAGTAAAATCTGCATTCTAACTCTGGCCTACAATACATTTGTTTCTTTCTCCAGCTCCATCTTGTGATGTTACCTGTACCATATCTTATGGAATTCTTACAATATAAATTTGGTATAGCTTCTTAAGACAGGCTCCTTTTTGTTTAATTCTTAGTTTAGTTTTTCTTTAGTGAGAGTTTTCCTGAATATCTGTTAGGATTCACTTTGGCTATATCCAAGGAAAGCAAAACAAAATCAAATAAAGTAAGAGATGAATAAATACTATCAACTTCTCACAGAATATAAGGAGGTAGGATAGTGTGGCAATGGTGGCTAGTTATGACCACCACTATATCCAATTATATGCTTTATTTCTTCCATGAAATTAATTTACCCCTGAAACATTTGCATTTACTTTAATTTTATGTGACAAACTTGAAGTACTAGCACTGCATTTATTAAGTCAGGGGTCTCTATTTTATTTTATTGTTAGGTAGCACAAGTGTCCATGCCATTAGTTCTATTTATGAGGTTTTAATTTCTATTTTATGAATTAATAGAATATCAAAGGAACATGTCAAATAATACATAAATTAACTTTTGTCTTTGCTTGAATCTTTTTGTTGTATTATTTCACTTGTAGGAACTACACTATTTTTTAAATAAATACCTAAAATGATTCAGTTTTTAAAATTAATTTTTACTTTAAGTTTTATGTTCATCCAAAGGGGAAAAAAAGACTCTATATTCTTTGTTTCAGAGAAAATACTTGGTCCCCAAGGGTCAGCTAGCATTTTATTAAGCATCTGGAACTTGAAATAAAAAAAAAAGAAAACATATTAGCTTATTTATAAGTTATTGAAATACAATTCAGGGAAATTTGTACCACAGAAAAACAATGCTGCATTAGATAACTGATAGAAGAGTTGGAAACTAGAACTCAACTTTAAGTGGAAATGGGGACTTGAATCTTGTCATGACCTCAGAGTTTGGGCAATACACATGTCCAATAGAGCCACATTCTACTGATTGATGGGTGACAGAATTTCCAACAAGTCTGGAAGCTGATGTTCTAACACTTCTCCCTTGCAATTTTTTTTTAAATCAAGGAATTACAGATTTAATCAAAAATAACCAGAATCATGTAAGACATGAAGGTTTTCCAGAACTCCATGAGGTCAGAGCTTGGAAGAAAAAAGTTGTCAGAACATGGGGGAAAGAAAGAAATCCAACTATAGTGACTACAGAAACAGCATTCACTACTACAAAAGATAGAATTACCTGCGCCACTACTTCTAAGGTTTACCTATGACATTCTGTTAAAGATATGCTGTTTCTTTAAAGATATAAGATGAAACAGGCTTGTTGGTGAATACTTTACCAATACTTTACCAAATGCTAGCACTTGATTGAAAAGTTCATTTGAAATAATGAAAAGTATGGTGAAGTAACTCTAATGGTATCACTCACAGATTGTGTCTAGGTATTGATTAGCTAGTTAAAATTGTTTTGGATAAGCCTTTGCATTCATATCAAATGTTCACACATTCACTTAGAATAGCAATGCCTATCTATATTGTAGGGCAAATGAATTATAAGGGTTTTTACCCTTCTGTCATTAGCCTCTATGACCAGCACCTATGGTATTGTGCCCTCCCCATGATTGTATATATCTAGCCCAATGGCTATGCACATATGTGAGAGGGTACACATGGCCCCAGTTGAGAAGGAATTTAAAATGTGGTATCACCCTGGGGGAAGGGAAGTGAGCATGAGGAGTGAGAATTTGGGAACTAGAGAGAGGGGACTTAAGTGGTTGTTTCTTTAGCTGGCTGTTTTATCCTTATTCACTATTAGAAATACTATAAAAATATTGCCAAGGACTCAGACTTTCTTTAGCTGCTAGAACCAATGATGAAACTACCAACAATGGGATGGTTGCAAAACAATGTGTAAGCATGTACACATGTATGTATATAAACTATGTTGTATGTATTATTGCAAATTGCCAGAATATTATTTGAAGTGTCGCATCTATAATTACATCCTTAAACTCAAGAGAAAGCAACATTAACCACTGAATTCCATAAATGTGGAACTAAACTGTTTGTATGCAACTGCTAAAGTCAGTGTATAGTAAGTTAAAACCTTTTTGATTTTGTCAAGTGAGAACTAAACAAAAACAGCTTAATATTGCAAAACATGGGAAAAATTGACGGCTATATTTTTATTATAATAATGAAAGACTCAAAATAGCTTTCTAGTGAATGGCTATAAATTATTCATAGAGGCATATTATACAGTGTTCTTAATGTTTTGATTTAGATATTTCAGGAATCCTAGAGTATTAATAAAACATTCTCACTTCTTTTCTCTGCATCCAACCATGAGCTTGAGAGTGTTTCCTTCAGGGAACTACAATCCTTCCTATTACTTCCTTTTTACCCCACTGTTTTATCACATACCCAATCTTTTTAGGAGACCAAATCCATATTTAAATACTAATGTGATAAAAATAGATTTATAGGGGAAAGAAAATGCTATCTTTTATTTGAACTCAAATTGATGGAGACGTTTGAAATTTTATCTGGCATAAGTGAGCATAGTTTGAAAATAATAAGGTAGAGGAAAATCTCCAGAGCATACTGGTATCTGCCAACTGGTGGTTGGATTTAAATAATTAGTGAAATCACCATTTGTGTGCTAGAAATATGATATTTTTACTCTGTGCATTACTGTTGCAGAGATCAACTCCAGCAAGCTTGTCTTCCAGGGACTTTAAGATCTGCCTTGATTGAGCCATAGGGAAATTTTGGCTACATTTGAGAGTCAGAAGTTGTGTTGGTAAAACTGAATCATTATCCAGAAGGAAAAACAAAATTAACAATCTCCTCATGGAAAAACAAGATTTACTAATGAGAACAAAACATTAGTCAGAGCCTTCTTTTTTTTCTGTTTATAATCACAGGATATGGCATAATCTTTTTTACAAATCCATAGTGTTTTATCTTTGCCAGATCCAGTCAGGATGGGAGGCATTGATAATGAGGTAACCTGGGGGACTCCACACCTGCCATTGTGACACAAATAGAAATTCTGGAGTGGGGGGTAAAGGAAAAGGAATATGCAGCATTTCCAACTATACAAAGCTTGAAGCTTTCTGGAACTTTGCAAGATAACCAGGATGGAGGAACCATCTAGCAATTCTTGCCTGCAGCAACTCCTTAAGTTTTGATTACATAAAGAGTGTTTTCAAAATATAAGCACAGTGGTTGGTACCAAATTAATGTCAATATATCCTCAAAATCACTTTTTTCCCCATAATTCTTGTGGGTTGGTGAGGGAAAGCCTATGAAACTTTCTTTTTATTCCAGGTTCTTATTTTTCTTCCCTAGTTAAATGGATTATTGTTTGTCCTCTTATTTCTTTACTTACATATAGAGTATAAGCCCTCTCTACTCCCTGAGGCTTATAAAGTGTTATTAAAATACTTAGTTGCATAAACACATTTCATTTCCTTCATTTCAGTAAGTTGATCTTTCTAGGCAGGATGGTGACAGTTTTTCAGTGTTATTGAAAAATAAGTCAAAGAAAAAGTAAAGATTAAAGACTTTTTTCCTTACAGACCTTTCTATTTTTACACTTTACATATAATTTCAGCACTCCTTTCTTTCATGACAGCTTGTGACATGAATCAATCAATACTAGACTTATCACTATTTCCTTGTTTGCTTTCAACTTCAAAACGATTGAACTACAAAACTGCATTGATCCATAATAAGTGACAGATGGTTTGAGTGACAGTTTTTTGGTTCTGTATGTATTACAAAATGGACACAAATTCCAAACTTTACCTCTATGGAGAGTAGATGGAGTAGATAATTAATATACACTGCCATACACACACAAAAAAAAATTGGAACATCAAAACACAAGTTATTGGTGTTTCATTTAACTACTAGGCAGATGGGAACTGGTCCAATATTCTCAAATTTCAAGGAAATTACCTAGTCTATATTTATTAGCAATGTTGTGGTTACTCCTATGGTATATTTTTATTACCTAATTCCAGGTTCTTGCTAAAATTTTAAATAAACATAGCAGACTTTTGCTAGGGACACTTTCACTTTATTAAATATTTGGTATTTTTGTCCATTTGTTTTCCATTTTCCAGTTAATGTGCATATAAGAGATGAATTTTTTTTTTAAGTTACAGAGATAGAGACAGAATATTAGCAGTGTCATCATGGTGCATTTTTAGTCCCTTATCCAAAATTCTTTTCTTGTCTCAAAACCAACAAATTGATAAATTAATCATATATATATATATATATATATACATAGATAAAATTTCCAAGGCAGATATGTCTCCTCAAGCAAATGTCTTACTTTTCTCCAGAAAACATGTTACATAAGCAACAAGTTCATTGCAATTAAAAACTAAAAAAAAAAAAAAAAAATCAAATGACCATATACAATAATATTAATTTATACTACTTATCTGTAAAGTTAGTATAGCTCAAATTCTATATATTTGGCCTTAATATATTCCCATCTTCTCACATCATTGCTTGTAGATTGGGCAAGTCAACTGTCACAACTAACATACTTTTTCTTCGTAAAGTGATGCTAAAGCATTCCTGGTCATTAATTTTTAACTGTTTATTCAACAAGTAATATAGGAACAATAATAACAGCAATAACAAAAGGAAGTAACTATTAACTTTTTTAATACACAGCAGAAGAGACAATCATTAAAATCTATAGCTGAGAAAGTTAACTATGTGCTTCATTGAAAACCTTTAAGATCTTAGCTCCAATGTATAAAAAATTTTCAAAATAAAGCAAATATTTGAGATAATTATTACAATGTTTTGATACTTGAAATAGAATATTTCATGGAGAACTTTTTATAGTATTTGGGATAACGAACAGCTTTTCTCCAGTTCTAAATCATTTTAGTATCCAAGGTCATTTATGTATTCTAGACACTCCGATTTTAGTTCTAGTTAAAAAAAAAAGACTTTAAAAGTCTCAGACAAGTCAGACAAGGTAGTCACTATAATACATACCTTAAGACAAAAGATAGAAGCAATAAAAAGTTGTAAGTATGATGTCTGAAAGATTCACTCTCTGATTCTAAGCACAAATTGAACTTCTCTATGTTTGACATTGTGGATGTTAAATAAGAAATACATCACAGAATTGTCTCTCAAGGAGCTTACATTTAAATATGAAAGATATATCTTTATCAATTTTATTTCATTGGTAAATGCTCATTGTTTGATACTTAAGAAACTTTTGTTTTTTATTTTTTTAATAAATAAAATTTAATATTTAACATCCTTGCTAATATTTTGACAATGTAGGCTTTCTTCTCCCTTCATGTACACTCACCTAAACTCCCACAAAAGCACCAACAGTGCATACACAGTCTGTGCATTCTCTATCACACCCCCCCCCCCCGTCTTCTTTCTCAGATACTTCAGAACTGTGTTAAACTTTCAAGAACTGGTTTTATTTTTACATTTAGGGAAAAGCATAGACACGGTCCCCTATTAGTACAAATTATGCAGTGAAATTTCCCACAGTGGAGGAAATCACAGGGGTCAGCCCATCCAAAGTGCTATGGGAAATTACCAAGACCATGGTAGCTGGTAAGTAAGTATCAAAGTTTGACTTTAAAGTTTGTCTTTCTCATACCTTCTATTAGGTTTCTCTATAGTCTACATACAAGTACATCATCTGGCATTTATCTTTCTCCTGGCTTCTTTCACTTTGCATAATCCCTTCCAGTTCCATCCATGTTGCTCTAAATGACTTGAGTTTATGTTTGATCTCTCAGCTGTATTCCATAGTGTATATACATCATACTTTCTAGATCCAATCAGTGCATTTAGCTTGTAGAAACCTTGTTTTTCCAATTAATTAAGTGTTACTAATGTTAAAAGTTGTTATTTTACTAGATTCACCCTTTAAAATGCCTTTACCTCTATTTCATTGAAGGTAATAATTTCTTTTCAATGTTATTAATGCTTATAAAATCAGAACGATGGTATTATATACTTACATAGGCTATTCTTTCTTACATTCATTCATTTAAAAAGTAAATAAAAGAGTTGTATTTGGCATTTTGTGGCTGCTCCAAGAAACTACTGAAATCAGGTCAGAAAATAAGCAAAGCAGGGTGCTTAACTAAACTTACAAATGGGAGCAGCTGGCCCTTTAAACCCAGCTACTCCTTATGTTCACCCCAGCCCGCACAAGCAGTTGTAAGACCACACTAACCTTAAGAAGAGGCTAAAACAGATCTACTCATTAAAAAGACAAAATAAACAAAATCACCGAGGGTAAAAGAACTCTGGTATTCTTACCAACCAGTTCAGTCTTTAGTACAAAAACTGCACATGGGTCCTAAGCCATATGTGTCCACAAACGGCAGCTGTCCCACCATCAAGCCAAAGTAAGAAGCAAAGATGGTATCATCGATAGTTCTTCAGAGACACAGCTCTACTCACTTCAAGTCAAATGCAGAAACCAAGATGACATTATTGTTCCTCCTACTAAAGTGGGAGATTCAAATCCAGTGAAGAAACCAGGATAGTGTCATCAATTCCCACCCCAAAAGCACAGCTCCAGAATTCTTTTAACCTCAACTTTAAAGTGACCTTGTTTAAAGAAACCAGTATGACTCACTGGATTCAACAGCAGCAACCAGTTCAGCCTTCTCACGATGAAAACAGCAACACAGCAAGCCTCTGAAGATCTCCAGACTATTTCCAAACTTCACAATTTCAAAGTTAAAACAAGTTTTCAAGTACCACATTTCCAAATCAACTTAAACAAGTCACAAGTTTCTCCAACATGCTTCCCCAGGCTCCTCACCAGCCCAGGCTGGGGGGTGGAAGCTCACAGCATAGCTTCCTTCCCTGTCCTGCTGTCACACATGGCAGCAGCAGCACTGAGGCCTCCAGCCTCCTTGCTGTCCCTCTACTCCCCTCTCCATGCCTTTCTCTCTTGCTCTGTGTCTTCTTAAATCCCTTAATATTGAAGCTATCACAAGAAGGTTTAGCTTCCCACCTCTACCCACCAGGGTGCAATGGCTGCTATTCCAGTGTACTGCTATGATTCTGGGGACCATGGCCCCTCAGGATTTTAACACAGCACCTCTATCACAACCGTGAACTCAGTGGCTCAAAACAACAATAATGTATTCCCTCAGCCCCAGTGTTCAGAAGTTTAATGTTATGGTGTTGGCAAATTGATGTTGTGTTGAACCCACTCAGTTTGGCAGTCTTAAGGAAGATACATCCCTTGCCTCTTCCAGTCTCTGGTGACTGTTATAATTCCTTAGTTGTGGCTACATCATTCAGTATTTATATCCATCTTCACATTATTTTCTTCTCTTTTGTCTGTGAGAAGTCTTATATGAACTCTCTTCATTGGGTATAAAGGCCACCTGATTAATTAGGTAGAATCTCTTCATTTCAAGATTCTGACCTTATTTCATCTACAAAGATCCTTCTCCCAAATAATTTTATACTCCCAGGTTCTAGGAATTATGATATAGATATATCTTTTGATGAGTCACTATTAAACCTACTACCAAGGTCTTTAATATATTCTTCAGAAATGTATGAAATAAGTAATTTTTGAAATATGACTGTTGCTTCTAAAAAATCCTAACTGTGCTTCCTACATTAGAAACATTTATGGTTGTAGTTATAAGTATGATTTCTCTCCTCTTATGGTAGCTAGATGAAGATAGTTTCTAAATAGTTGTTAGAAAGCTAATACTAAATGCTTATATTTGGGAAATGCCTTGAGTATCCATGTAAAAAAGCAACAGCTCCAAAACTAATACTCAAGTAGTACCAAGAACAGATTTTGCAATGATCAGTAATGAAATTTAGAGCACTTTTATGCCAATTGCAGAACCACTGGTTGATATAGTCTTCAATAGTCCACAAGCAAAATGGAACCTCTCACCTGTTTTGGGATACACCATATATAAACAAAGAATGTTTTACATTTTCAAATTGGAAAGAATAAGACTATTTCATCTTTACAAATAAAAATTTATTAGAAGACAGTCATATTCATTCTTTTATAAGTTGTCAATGACTGCTTTCACACCTTAATGGAAGAACTAAGTAGTCATAACAGATTTATATAAAACCCTTGACTACACCTCTTCTCCTGCAATGCCATAAATAGTTAGCATCAACTTTGTTGACAAGGTTTGTTGAAACCTGTCCCATATGTTAAACTACTAGATTATTCTGTGGCAGAATGCAAAGCTGTGAGTCCTGGCATTTCATATAATTTATATCAATAAGATAGAACAATCTTCTCTTTTGAATATCAAGAATTTTAGATAATAAAGGATATGTCTCTTGATGTATAAAAATTTTGGATTCTTTCTTTAGAAAAATACTAACACTTTGCCCCAATTTGAAGAAATCATGTCTTACCTACTACAATTCAAAAGCAAATATAAAATTCTATTATAACATTTACATTAGATATATATTTCATACCTTTACTAATAATGACTGAGGAAATCAGTCTCAGGATTTCAAAATTGCATCTTTAAGACTATCATGTATATTTGTATATATGTGTTTGTGTTCCAGTTATTTTGAGCCTTAAATTTCTTCTTAACATTTTCCCTCTTATCTTTCTTTCTCCTTTAAGAAATTATTTATTTATATACATCCCTGTATACAGTTCTTAACCTACATGTTTAATTGATTCCTCAAGTTGAAAGTACAAATAAAGATTAACAATGATCTTTGTTCAGTAAAAACATACTGAGGCATATAGATAGCAAACACTTTTTAAAATATAGTCTTAAATATATATGTAGATTATGCCAAGGGCAGACAGTAAAGACGTGACCATCAGAAGAATAGGGAAGTAGGGATAACTTTGAGGGGAAAAGCATAAACAAAGCAAGAAGAGAGAAGTTCTACTGAGAATGCTATTCCAAAAGAGATTTGGGGTGAATGTTCTGTGATAGAAACTGAAAATAGACTCCAGAAACTTTGTAGTAGATTGGCATGCATTGAGGATGATCTCATTAAAGTTAAAACATATCAGAATGCCAAGTGTGAAAGACATGAAGATACAGTCTAGTCTGAACTCATATAACTAGTCAACTTTGCCATGTTAGTATGAAAGTTGCCATAGACAATACATAAACAAGTATGACTGTGTTCCAGTAAAGCTATAGACGTTGACATTTGACCTTACATGGTTCAAACAGCCCAAGACGTGATTATTCTTTTGATTTTTGGCCAGCCATTGAGAAACGCAAAAACTGAATTATACAATAATTGTCAAGGTCAAATTTACTGTGCAGGAAATAATATGCCTGACCTTAGAGTAAAAGTTCTCTTTATCAACGTATACTCAAAGGACACAGTCCTGAATAAAGAATTTGAGGAAGATAGTTGTATCTGAGAGTCTTGATGCTCATTTCTATCCCTAGATCTCTATTTGGTCATTTCTAACCACATATGGAAGAAAAAGGAGATCTTACTTCACCACAAAAAGTCCTGCACTAGCTGTCTACCCCCCTCATAAAAGTTGGATTCTTCTGCGCTTCAGAGAACTTCCAGGAATTCTCAGAAGGTATAGAAAAATGGAATTGATGAATTTAGATGCTAAGAAAAATAAGAAGGTGCCCAGATCTACATCCATGGTGATAATTACTCTATGATTTATGTATTGATCCAATTCATAAGTATTTAGTATCTACCTATTATGTGTGAGCAGGAGAAACAGTGGTGAACATGAACAGGCTCATGACCTTATAGAGCTTTCATACCCCACAGAAATGACTGAGAATTTGCCAGGAATTTGACTCCTCACATTGTAAAGAGATGTGATTGTATCATCTGAAAAGTTTTATCCAGAATATCTGAATCTCATCTCAGGTTTTGCCTGGTTCCTAGTTGCTGTAAACAGTCTTGGAAGTTTCCACTCCCATGATGGAAAGTATTTCACCTCAGATATAGCACAGTTACCCCGATAAAGTCAAAATCTGGTCCATACCATCATCCACTCAATTAAATATGCTTCAGAACATATGAGGACTAGGGTTTTTTGTTAGTTTGAGACTAGGTCTCACTATTTTTGCCCATGGATCCGCAGGCTCACATTGCCCGGGGTACCAGAGACTCAAACAATCCCCAGCCTCAACTACCCAGGTAGCTGGGATTACAGGTGGATGCCATCACACCCAGCCTTTTTTTTTTTTTTTTTTTTTTTTCTGAAACTAAGAATTTTTTTTCTGAACCCGCCACGGCTTCCTAAGCTGCCGTTTACAGGCACAGGCCACTGTGCCCAGCCTTGAGGACTAGCTTTTATGACCCTTTAATAAAACTCCAACTGCGCATAGCCATGGAGAAAATTGCTGGATAGAAATACAGGAGTGGTCCTGACCCACAGGTTGTCCGACCAGTGAGGTCAGGGTAAGGCATAATGGACTTCTCCCACATTATGCTGAAATAACAAGAACCCTGAACACCAGTGCCACTGAAACAACGTGGTTGATCTCTCATTCACATCACACAGTAGCTACAGGTCAGCTGCCTTGCTGTGGAATGGATGCTTTATCCTAAAACCCTAGTTGAATGAGGACCACCCACCTTGGTTTTTGTCTGAGCAAGAATAGAATAGAAATTAGCGATGACTCTCATGCTAAATTTAAGGAAGAGACACCAGGATATTTTAGCCAAACCTGATTTCAGTGGCATAGTGCAGGGCAGTCTTGCAAGTTATATGGAGAAAGAAGTGGATGTAAAATTTGCTGAAAGAGAACCACCGGAGATTGTAGGAACAATATGTAGATTGTAGGAACAATATGATCTTCCATGATAATGAGGTAGTTCATTCAAAACAAAACCAAGTGTGTATATTTAAATATTAAAAATGTATCCAAGTATTTAGTGTAATATCACCAACTTTGAGTTCAGTTGAGAAGTAAGAAAATAGATGTGTGAAGGGCAACATAATAAATTTCAGTTTTAAACTACATCAAACACCTGACATTAAAACAAACACATTTTTACCTTTTATTATTTGTGACAAGACATTTGCTACATATTACGCTTTTACAGAGACACCTGTTATACTTTATTCTATGTTTAACACTATAAATATTATGGGAGAAAGTAAGAACATCTTATTCTGAGAAGAAAAATCAATGATGTCACTGGAGGGGATTATATTAAGTAAAATAAGTCAGAAGGAAAAGAGACAAATGGTGAATGATTTAATTCATTTGTGGAATATAGAGAAAATAAACAAATAAAAACACAAAGGAACTGACAAAACTAAATGAAGCTAAGCCCTAGAAATATGACTGAAGAGCTGAGGCTACAGGAGGAGGAACAAACAATGGATGGAACAGGTATCTATTTTAAAGGACTAGGAGTACTTGGATAGAAAGCATGGAGTGGTAATATACATCTGATCGATGTGAACTTACTACCCAAATCATAAACATTACTCTAAAGCAATTTTATCTCAATAAATGAAAATAAGCACAAAGAAATATATTTTTGTTTCAAATGATTCATTCCAAATTTATTTGCAACTATTTTACTTTTAAATCTTCTATAGATAAAAAAAGATACAATCTGTATCTAATCAAATTCACATTGCCACATAATAAATATCAACTTGGTCATGTGATAAATTTAAAATCTACTAAAATTAAGATGATGGTTCATGGGTGACATCATGGTGGGAGAACCTTGATATATATGACAATGTAAAATATATAAATATATATAGTACATATATGTGTGTGTAATTAATTTTTAAAAAGCTCTAAAAGTCTACTAAAATTAAATTGCCTTTACTAAGTTATCTGAATAGAAAATTTGTGGTAATTTTGTCTTTATCTAAGACTAGTTTACAATTTCCAAGAATTACCTGATGAAAAAATGTTTAATAGGAGGTATTGTTTGTGATTCATATGCGTGATTTCACCACTTTCAATTTGTATTCTCTTTCCAAATGATCCTATCAACTATGCCTTTTCTCTAAACTGACCATAGAGTGCTCAAATAAACTTTTCCATACATATTACCTTGAAATCTGTGTAAATAAAATAATGATATCTGATCAATGCTGAGTATGCATTTTATTTTTAATAGAAAATTTAAAATTAATGATGAAAACTTGAAGGTTATTATCACACTATGTCATCAGTTGAATATTTAAAATATGCAGGATATTCTAAAGTCATCTTTCAAAGCACTGCCTTCTTCAAAGTACTTTGAGAAAACTGGTCATTCTAGGAAGAAGAAAAATAGTTTTTAAAGCAACCTGAAAGGAAATGATTCTTTCTACGATGAAATCTGAAGTCTGGAAATGGCAGTCCATGGTACTTTCTATCCCAAAACACTAAATCCCAGCTTCATAGTGTATCTTAAAACTCGAAGACAAGTGTGATCAGGGACTGCAGGTAGAAAAGCAGAAATTTCATACACAGGGCCAGATTTTCACTCAGTTTTAAAAACAACCATTTCACTGCCAAAATTTAAAGCTATTATATATGACAATAAAGCTGATGAGTACTAAAATGCTTTTTTTTATTTGTTGTCTTTTTGTTTTATTCTTACACATTAAAAAGCTGCATTTAATTATATTTTGCAATCTTTTGAAATCCATGAAAAAAAGAAGTAGACTAATAATATCTCAGGTTTCTAATTCCCATCAGTTATGAAAGTTATGAATACATCAGATATTACATAGAGTAAGATGTTTTCTTTTTGATGCTGTCAATTGATGCAATTAATGCATAAATACCAATTCATCCTATAGGGAAACTATTCTATTCCTTTAAGAAGAATTGGTCTCTAAATTGTCTAAATCGACAGTCCATAAATCCCACAGCACAATCTTCAGAAATTTGAATTCAGTCTTCATCCAACATTTCACTCAAGTCTGCCAATCTATAACTCACTTCATGCAGATTCAATCAATACCTTTTTGCCTTACTTGCAGCTTGAGGTCTAATATTTGCACATAGTTTTGCTCTCTTCTTCATCACCATATTGGAACTTAGTGTATAAAAGGTGCACAGTACACTAACATATTTGATAAATGAAAGTATAAATGAGTTTTCACCTGAATTTCCTCTTGGCAAGTCAGTGATGAGAAATACAAATACTTACACTATAAAAAATTACTTGAAAATCAGGGTATGTATAAATAAAAGGAAAAATCATTTAACTTTTATTTCAAACGCAGAAAATCAGAGTAGGATAGGACATTTTGAATATTATGTGTTTAAATTCCTACCAGGTTTCCATTTCCAATCATTTAATAAATAAGTCATCTTAAGATTTAGAAAGCCTTTCTTTTAAAACATCAGTCACTGTATTAAACAAATCTAAGAAAGTCATTGCTTTACTAAATATTTAGCAGATAATTTATCAAAGATAGTTTCAAAAGTCTTCTTTATTTTATTTGCATAGTGTGATGTGTTCCTACTTGTATTCAGCAGAAATATAGAAAAAAATGTCTATTTCATCTTCTCAAAACCAAAACTCCCACACATATTATGCTGTTATTTTATGCATGGGATAGTTTTCCTCCTGTATAAAGAGTTTCTTATAAAACCTAACACATTAAGAACACTTAGTATTGATTTTCCTACTTAATTGAACATGAATCTAAAATTATACTTAAAAATTTAATCTGTGCATGCCTCCTTCTGACAGTTTAAACTGAAGTTTTCACTTTGTGTGCAATATTGTTTGTAAGATATTCCACTATGGGATATAAATAGTTTCCAGATGTTTTAGCTTGCAAATTTTCAGCTTAAAAACAGAGAACCTTCTCATAACCTTAAAATTTTGTAAACTCTAAGTTTAATGCATTTCTGAAGTTTTCAGGCATATAGAACAGGATGTTTTGAAGCAGAGACACTAGGTCAAAGAAGCACTTCCATCTATGTATATATCCACTTAGTATTAAGGAGATGAGAACATTTTTAACCTTTGTTCAACTTTTTATCTTCAGTTATTCTGAATTAATTGATTTTTAAATTTTATTTTGATTACACACATATAATTATTGTATACTCTGAAAATCTCCACCTCTATGTCACCCATGAACTGTCATCTTCTCATCCCTCTTCCTATTTCACTCTCCCTTATCCTCTCTTGTTATATGGGACATGATAATTTAATAATAGTTTGTGCCTGAAATGATTAAATTTGCCTACAAATAAAAAATTAAGTGATCATCCTAGAATACACACATATCTAACTAATTCTGTGCTTGAAAAGGTTGTGTATTATGAAATTAAAATAAATACTGTGTTTTTTCAGAGTTACCAAATGGTGCCTGAAGTCAATTCAATGAACAAGAATATGAAATTAGAAAAAAAAATTCAAGAAGAGAAGTGTATGAATACATGTGTAATTCAATAATATATTGATATATCAAAAGCATGTTTCTCATACTAAATAGCAAAAACTTCCAATTACTGCTGTTACATTAATTGTCAATTTTTTTTGTAATTACTGTGGTGTAAATGATGGCATCTCCATTCTATAAGACTTTTTTTATTTTTTAAACAAAGCTTTCACTAATAAGCTTTATTTTCATTTACTCACCAATTTGCATAATGACAGCTCAAATGATAAAAAAAATCA
This sequence comes from Uropsilus gracilis, assembly GCA_004024945.1. Lineage (NCBI taxonomy): Eukaryota > Metazoa > Chordata > Mammalia > Eulipotyphla > Talpidae > Uropsilus > Uropsilus gracilis. Next base: position 63,988 of record PVHY01007066.1, read on the forward strand.
ATTTTGCTATTGTCTTATATACCATAATTTTTAAAATATTTGTTGAAGAAGAAAAAGAGACATCTAAGCTATTCGTCTATCTGTTCACTGATTAATTCAGAAATTTAATGGTATTTATTGGATAGGATATATGCTGTGAACTACATAATTAATTGTGCTCTACCTTACCTACCACTTGTTTAAAATAGTACATTTTAATTTTCCCTTGTTTTCTACATGCATTCTGACTTGATAAATAATTTAATAACATGACCTTACAACATAATAATAACTGTACATAATGTAGAGTATCTATTTTCAGAACCAAAATATTTATGACACTTCAAAATGAACATATTGCAATTGCATTGGAAAAAATGAAATACATATTGAAGAAAAAAAAAATAAATAAAAGCCATGAGGAAAAGCTAAAACAGGCTGAGCACCAAACTGAGGCACACAACAATGGACAGAAGGGAAAGAGGGGGGTTGGAAAGGAGGGGGGGGCAAATCCCTGGGATTGCAAAGATGTGAAATTTACATATAAATAAAAAAAATTTAAATGAAATACCCTGCAAAAACAGTGAATCATAGTAGAAGAATAATATAAAATATACTGACAAATTTTAGATTAGTCATTTTCATAAACAAAATATCATATAGAACCTTGATTAAAGATAACAACCTAAGCCATTACATATGATGCTGTGTTATTGTCACTTTGGATAAAGATAAGACAAACAGATCCAGATTAATTGTAAAATGTAGGATATAATAATATAAATCCATCATATAGAGTACCGTAGGATCAAGAGCCATTAGGAGTATATAAAGATTTAAAAACACTTAACAAATATATAATAAAACATAGAAATGAGTACAGTAAAATAATAGAGCAAATTGCTTCTCTAAAAATTAACATAATTATATAATATAATCTATATTTTTAAAGATATGCAAAAATCAGCGGAAGACCTTAGTCCCATATTTCAATGGAAAATGTTTTTACTAGGTTGAACTATAACTTTACCAAATTCATATCCAACTGATATCTCAAAAGTTCATTACTTAATTTGCTATTGAAATTGTGTTATCATTAGCCATGGTAAGACTCTTTTCAAAAAGATTTCATTTTTCTGTTAACATTTCCTTAATTTCTGGCACAAAAAAAAACACATTAGATTCATTTCTATTCTAGCCTAGAAAGTGGATATTTGTGCACAAAACAATAGTTGATTTTAGGGGAGGAAGGAATATAAGTAGAAATTAAGATCATATTGGTCTATATAATTTTTGGCTTGAGAGCTTTTCAGCCAGCATAGCCACGGATCGGACACCTTTTACACATATCACTGCAATTGAAATCACAACTATTTTTAAATATTTGTGGATAGACAGCTCAACAAAACAAAAAATAAAATGGGCAGATGAGCTTAAAAGACACTTTTTCAAAAAGGAAATGCAAATGGCCAACAGGCATATGAAAATACTCAGCATCACTTAGAATCAGAGAAATGCAAATCAAAACCACAATGAGATATCACCTCACAACAGTAAGAATGTCCCAGAGCAAGAAAATGGGCAACAAGTACTGGCAAAGCTGTGGAGAAAAAGGAACACATTTACACTACTGGTGAGCATGTAAACTGATCCTTTCACTATGGAAAGTTGCATGGAGGACCTTCAAATTACTAAAAATGGAACTACCATTTGATCCACCAACTCCACTACTGGGAATCTACCCAAAGAATACCAAATACTAATTCAAAAGGACATCTGTACTCAGATGTTTATTGTAGCACTACTTAGAATATCCAGGATTTGGAAAACCCAAGTGTCCCAAAACAGACAAATGGATGAAAAAGCTGTGAATTGTTTACATAGGGGAATATTATTCAGCATTCAAAAAAAAGACAAAGTTGATGCATTTGTAGTGACATGCATGGAAGCTAGAAGGAATCATGCTAGCAGAAATAAGCCAGAGAGAATAAGACAAAACTAAATGTTCTCACTTATAGGTGGAATAAGGGGGAACAAACAAAAGGTCAAGTCAAGAAAAGACAAATCTAAAAAAATGACAACAGAACCAAGGCATACAGCTAAGGAGGGGGAGAACGGGAAAAATCAGGGAAGGAATGAGCACAAAAGATCAAGATGACCATTCACCAGTGATACGGTACGGTGGTGAGAGAACCCTGGGGAATACAACGATATATATGTGTGTGTATATATATATATACTATACAATGATGTATATAATATATATATACACAAAATGTATATTACATATACACAAATATACAATAAAATAGAACAATAATTTGTGCTTATATATTAAAGTGAATATATAAGGATTGCAAAGGAAACATGGGTATATGGAAAGGGATGATGGAAAAGGAAGAGGAGAGAAAGAAAAATAGAACTGTGAGAACACTGTTTGCATTTTTTTAGTTCTTATTGTTTTCAAGAGAAATATATCTCTTGAATGTTTAAGTGGTTTTTTTTAATTATTATTTTCCTTTTAAAAATAAGTGACCTAATGACCCAGCAATTGTTCTCTTGGGAATCTACCCAAAGGAGACTTCAATGCTTGTAAAAAGGGACACCTGTGCCCAGATGTTTACTGTTGCCACTATTTGTAATTGCAAGGACTTGGAAGCAACTTAAATGTCTCCAAACTGATAATTGAATTAAAAAGATGTGGTACATATACACAATGGAATGTTACTCATCAATTAAAAATGACAAATTTGATGATTTTATGATAACATGGATATACTTAGAAGAAATCATATTAGCAGAAACAAGTCAAAGCAAAAAAGATGGAAACCAAATGGTTTCACTAATATATGGGATATAGGAAAAAATAAAAACCATGAGGAAAAGTCAAAACAATCTAACAACCAAACTGAGATACACAACTCATAACTCTGGGCAGAGGGGTGGGGTAGAGTGTGGGAATGATCAGGGAGGATGGGGGAGGATGAACCCTGGGGATTACAAAGATATGAAATTTATATATATATATAAATAAATTATTTAATTAGAAAATAAATTAAAAATAAAATAAAAATAAGTGACCAAGATAACACTAGTTCTAAATCTCTATGTGAACATGTAAGTGAAGCTTTTCTCCCTCCAATGAGCACCACCAGCAGTTGACTGTCACCATTGACCATAGCTTAGCACCATCTTTGGGGTAATTGTAAATGAGAAGTCTCTAGTTTTCCTGTGATTTTGCTACATAATCTATAGAAGGTTTCCTAGAGAGGCTAGTAAGAATTTTATTTTACTTTTTAAAACTTCATTGAAGGATAACTATCAAAAATTCACTACCTTTTAAATTGCATAATTCATTGATTTGACAGAAAGTCACTCTTGAAATACAGACAACTTCAGAATTTGAGTGCTATATTCCATGTCTTTCCATTTCTTTCTGGATTTTTGTGTTCTATAACTACAAGAACTTTCTTTTTTTCATAAATATTCCTTTTATGCCCAATCCTTTCAGGGTTTTATCAGCCCCAGATGTCATCAGACTTCCTTGAAGTCCTTCCAGTGTCTCCCCAATGGAGTGAGCATCTTCTGTACATTCAAGATATTGCTAAGGAACATATTCTATCTAATTAGCACTTTGCCAGAAATAAATATGGGTAGGTCTTTATTTCACACAACCTGGGGTATGTTTTTAATTCAATAGAGAGAATATAAATGCATGGAAGCAAGTACACATACACATGCATTATAGGGCCTTACTATAAACATTTCACCATTGATTTTGGCAGAGAGCTGTAAGTTATGTGCTAACTCTTCTTCTTTCCCACAGTAAAATACCTTCTGGTTTATGAGAGGCTATGTATCCCCCTGAGACCACACTTTCACTGCATGTTGCTGAGTCACTTGATTAAAGTTTTGCCAGATTTAAGACAAAGCATTTTTTTTTTTTTTTTGAGACTATGTCTCACTATTTTTGCCCGTGAAATCGCAGGCACATGTTGCCCGGGGTACCACAGACTCAAGCAATCCTCAGCCTCAGCTTTCCAGGTAGCTGGGATCACAGGCATGTGTCAACATGCCCAGATATTTTTGGGGGACTATGTTTCACTATGTGACCCTGGCAGGACTCGAACTGCAATCCATGGCCCCAGCCATGACTTCCTAGGCTGCCACCTACAGGCATGCGCCACCATGCCTGGCCTATTAAGCCAAAGCATCTTATGTTCACTTCACTGAAAGGCAACTAGTGAGAGCCCTAATGCCCTTTCAAATCTGTTTCCCATTTTTAGTTTCTGTGGATGAAATAAAGGAGAGTATCTAAGAGTGGAAACAACACCTTAAACCATAGGAGGACTGGCAATACTGGGTAAGGGGTAGGGAAGAAGAGAAGGCAGTTTGCCCACTGAAGAACTGGTACATTAAGGGTATCATTGCAGCCCTGAATTGTCTAACTATAGACTTTTATGTGAGAAAAAATAAACACTTCCTTCATTTAACCATTACAAGTTTGAGTTTCTTTCCCTCTCAGCCAAATTTAATCTTGCTAACGCACTCTTGAGTATGTGTGAACATTATCTTCTTGAGGCAAGGAATTTATCACAATTTTACCTCCTTTTGCATTTTCCTGTGCCTTCTACACTTTTTTTTACTTACTAATAACATAAAAATTTGTCCTTTCAAATGCTTACTTAAACAAAAATGAATTTATTAATTTATTTGCTTTTAGTAACTAATGACCTTCTTCTGGATTTATCTATGCATTCTCAGTGGAGTACATTCTCGACATTTTACACATATTAAAACTCATCCAAGAATACAGAAGATAATGTTAGTACAGTATCTATTTTACTGATAAAAATAGAAAAATAAATGTTTTACTTGACCCAATTCACACATCTATTAAGGGAGGAAATTTGTTTTCCAACTTACTACATCTTTATAACCCACACTCATGATCAAGTCTCTATATTGTTGTTTTGAAATCTAACATCTATTATTCTTCCCACCCCCATAGCATGTCCCATATAATTTCCATACATTTTTTTATTCTTTAACTAACAAAAAATAGGGGGATCTTTTCAAAGCAAACCATGCAAATTAGTTATTCCATGGGCATGTAAGACTGTGAAATCTGTGAAAAGTATCTGAGTCAGTTGACATGAATAGTTCCTGTGATGGTTGACAGAGAAAAGCTGACAATGTTAGTATGGTAAATGAGTTTCCAATGGGGAGCAATACATTGTATTGAAAAGTAAACAACAGAACCTCACTCAAAGAGCATTAATGGCATTTTCCTACATAACAAATACCCAATATCCTTAAATCAGGGTTTAAGTTATTTTAATTTTAACAATATTTAAAATCTATCACAATTGTAAATAGTAAGTTATAATGTCTTGATTTTTTCCATCAAAGTAATTCAAGTTCATAGAAACAAAACACTTTATATCATGGCACTCACAGAAATAAGTCTGGATTTTAAGGTTTAATTAGCAGATGTAAGCTTGAACAAATTCATTTTTCATATATTCAACTTCTCTTAAGTATTGAGTGAGACATTTCTAGCATAATGCAATGAAGTATATATTTCCGGTGATGAATCCTTTTAAAAGTATAAGATGTTTCACTAATAACTAGACTATAAAAACATAGGGTCAGAAATTTCCTATCTAAATTAAGCTTTCAAAAGGTATTTGGAAATGTGGATAGCTACTTAAAAATATGAAACTAGGTATTACTTAACTCCATATGTGAATATATTTTCATATTTCTGAATGGTCTGGACCACTGAAACATCTTATCATCAAACCAGCAAAGGGATCAGGATCATAGAAGAGATCATAGAGATCATCAGTTTCCTGGAGAAGAGATGATAGATAGATAGATAGATAGATAGATAGATAGATAGATAGATAGATAGATAGATAGATAGATAGATAGATAGATAGATAGATAGATAGATAGATAGATAGATAGATAGATAGAT